>NDXB01016561.1:95008-135510 GCA_002631895.1 Agapornis roseicollis
TTTTTTTTTTTTTTTTGTTTCTTTTCTTTCTTTATTTTCCCCTCCATCTTTCTTTAAATATTTATTTATCATGGTTTATTTGGGGACCCAAGCTTCTGGCAAACCAGGTTGCTTTCTCGTCTGAACCCCAGTAAACCAAGGAAGGCAGTGATGGTGGGAACTGAAAAGTATGATGAGGAGTCAAGATTTGCTCAGGCAGAATTAAGTTTTCTTTGTGCTTCTGGTCATAACACAGTCTTCTTGTAGAAGGTGAACAATCAAGAGCAGATCAAGAGGCTGGGATTTAAGTGCTTATGTATTTTAAAGTAAATGAAAGATTCTACACAGGACCAAAAAATGTTGAGTATTATAAATGGTGTTGTAACCAATAAGCGATTCGTAACTTCAGCATTATCCACCTAACTTGCACCCCCATATTATGCAACACATGAGGAAAATGAAAGATGCCTGGAAAATGCCCAGTGTATGACTAAATGACTGCCTGCCAGGATATGCTGGTTGGGCTTAGGCGTTAAGTTGCTGGATTTTTTGAAGTCAGGAATTAGGACAGTTGCACTCAAGAGACAAGTAGGCTTCTGCAAGCATAAGAAATCTCATTTGTGTGCAACTCTGAGGTTAATGACCTGCGAGGGGAATCCTAAAGGACAGGACAGACCCCTGAGAGAGCTGCAGGTGTTTAGGAAAGGATTTCATTAACACGGTCCCAAAATTAAATAGTTTAATTGGAAGAAGTAGAACTAAAATGATGCAGAGAAGGGCTAGAATGGAAGAGTCTGTCTTAGTGTGCAGAACAGCTAGACAGCTGTTGGCTTGTGACTTCTCCTTGCCAGATCCCAAAGGGAGGCATGGGACTCCCATTCTTTCACTACTCATGTTGGACATGCTCTGAAAAGCCAGATGAAGCTGTTATTCCCATTTCTCCTGGTGGATGTCAGGAGCTTTTAAAATAATGGATATGAAATTAAAATTGTAAATACAGGCACCATCCTGTGTGTCCAGCTGTCTGAACACTAATCCTGCAAATTTCTATTCCTATAGAGTAGGATTAGGACATAGGCATGCATTTCTAATCACAATAATGAGACTAGTCACGTGCAAAAACCTGCAGGGTCACAATTCAAGCTCTGAATACGTTGCATCTGAAATGATGGTGAGACTGCCTTCTGCAGTTACTTATGCTTGGTTTTCCAAGGCTCACCTAGCCATAGAGCAGCTGTTACTTCAGCTTTTCCCTTTCTGCTTACTGTCCCTTGTGTTAGATCTCTTTCTGTATCAGCAGGATTGATTGAGAGCCTTTTGTGGTGTAGAGGATATTTCCAGGAGGCTGTCTGTGATCCCTACCACAGTTTGTGCTTCTGGAACTTTGCAGAAGGTTAAACAGTTATTGAAGCAGAATTCTTAGAATAAAAGAAGATTTTAGGTTTCTTGAAAAGAAAGATGAGTTTCATGTGTTCTGATAGACTCAAGGGAGCAGATAAATACTTTCCCCCTTTATGGCTGAAAATATGAAAACTCCCATGCAATAGATATGTGTAATGTTTGTGCAAGTTTTGCCTCCTGTCCTGACATCAGTAGTGAAAAGAGAAATAACCTTTTGTCCCGAATCTTGTTTTATTCTGTACATTGATAATAATTCTACTGGAATGATAATAATTCTGTCTTGCCACACTCTATTTAAGTGTGGCAAGAGAGAAAAACTTGTCATTTCACTCTACTGAGCTTTTCTGGCTTGCTCTCTGTTTTTTTTTCCCTTCATTTCACTGATACAATTCCTGGTAACACTGTTTCATTCTCTCATTTAAACTAAAGAAAGCTTTCAACATGACCATATTAGTAGCTGCAGGAGAAAGGCACTTTTTAACTGCACACCTTGTGCTCTGGTACTTGAATGATCTCTCAGTGCTGTTGTTGCTGTGCAGGTTTAATGCCCACCTTGCATGGTCCTTCCCTGATTTGCAACTCCAGTAGAATTGCAACTGTAGGACTTGATTCTTTGGATCCGTTTTCTTTCCTGACATCACGTGTTCTGGAAAGAAACTGACTTCATGAAGAAGGAGTTGCACTGTGGGTTTCAATATCTTATCTTCTGGCACTTTCTGACTGCAAAAGAATGATAAAAACATTGCCCTGAGAAGTCTCCACCAATGACTCCTATGGGTGTCTTCTTGAAGAAGTTCAGGCTTTTCACCCTTTTTTCCTGGCAAAAGACTATAGGCTTGACCAAAGTTGAAAGTACAGTACTGCTAGATTGGCAAGAGCAAAAAGATTAATGTAGGTTTTTTGTTATTATCAACTCCAACCACTGCTTAATCGGAAGAATGTAGGTAGTACACTGTATTTTATGAATTTACTGAAGTGCACAGGGGTGATGTTTAATTAATCCTTTGTGATTATAGGCACTGGCCTCCAGCACAAACAAAGCTGCAGCTGTTTGGTATGATGCAGGTTGTTTAATCTCTACTGCATAGACCATACTCACTGCCAGAGGGAAATGAAAGGGAGAAAACAAATCACTGCCAGAGCATGAGGCACCTTGCATGGACCTAGAGAGGAAAGCACTTCACTTGTATATCTTTCATTTTAGTGCTTTGTAACATCCAAATTTGGAAGGTTGCATATAGGAAATTCAGATGTAGTCAGTGAAGCAAGCTATTTACTTTTTACTATTTGGATGTTATTTTGTATATTTTTCTGCTTTTGTAATTGCTGCTGCTTCTTGTGTGCTACATTATTTAGGAAACAGCCTACTTGTTAGGTGTATCCCAGAAAAGGATTAAATTGTGTTTAGCCCTCTCTCTAGACAGATCAGTGTGAGTATGTGGCTGTATAGCCCAGACTTCTAATGGATTTCAAGAGATTAAGATTGGAGAAAATAAATCAGAAGAGATCAATGACATCTTATGACAGAGGGGAACAAGACTAGACAAAGGAATATAAAATATGAACCAAATGCGAGTATTAAAAACTGTGGGTAATAAATGGAATTTGATAAGGATTTGATAAGAAAAGTAGATCAATAGGGTAAACTGACCTAGCTGTTATAATGATAACAGTATGAAGGCATTGATGTATTTGCATACAGCAATCTCTTTGTAAGTAGTAATTTTTGCCTTTACTTGAAATAAATGTCTGTTACTATGTAAATACAAGATGTAAATGACAAGTTGGAAAAGAAAATTGCTTTGATAAAAATCTCCATCTTCTGCATTTGAAAAAAGCCTTAATATCACGTGTATACACCAGTCAAAATAAATCTGGTAGGTAAGCTGGAGGAAGGCTAGGGCTTGGATTTTTGATTAGTGTGTGTGTCTAAGAGCTGGGACTTTGGTGCTTTTTCTGTTGTTTTATTTACTTTGCTGTAGGACTGGTGACTTGTTTAGCCTCCCTGTGACTTTGTTAACCTACCTTTACTTGATGAAAGGAAGATTCATGCTTTCAAACAAAGAAGCAAACAAATGTTTTGATTTGAGATATATCTCATTAAAATACATTTTCATTAAGAAAATGGATTTATCACCTATAAAGGTTCTTGAAACCATAACATTTGAAATCTTAGGATTTATGTCTCACGATGTTTCAGGGTTGCCTATTTTTATCTTAAATCTCTAA
This sequence comes from Agapornis roseicollis, assembly GCA_002631895.1. Lineage (NCBI taxonomy): Eukaryota > Metazoa > Chordata > Aves > Psittaciformes > Psittacidae > Agapornis > Agapornis roseicollis. The sequence continues at coordinate 98,618 of NDXB01016561.1, forward strand.
GTAAGCAGTGGTATACTTCTGTGCATAAGATAGTGCTCCAGAGTTCAGCATTCTCTTACTACTTTGTCAATGAGATTGTGTTTGCTTCCAGCAAGTTACTCCTGCCTCTGTCTTCCCTCTACAATATAGGTTGAAATATTTTTCTTCAGGGTAGTGCTGTCTTCAAACCTTCTGTTCTAGTGAGAGATGTTCAAGTATTACAAGAATAGAATATGGAAAGACTGGTAGGTAATGCTATGTGTTAATGTTTTGGTTCCCATTCCCCTTAGAAAACCAGCCAGTAATTATGCATGAGAAAGTAAGATGATATCAGAGACTTCTTTAAAGACCTGTTCAGATATGCTTTGCTTGAAATTTTGTTCAGGTACATGTTTGAAGTAACAGCAACTGAATGGGGATTGACTGAGGACTCATGACCGTGAAAGCCTCTGGAAAGGGCTAGCAAGATGTAGACCATAGGATTCAGAGCTACACCTAAGGAGAGCAATAACTATACAGCTCAAAACCTGAAATAATCACAAAGTAACCTTTTCCATTCTCTTACTTTGTCCCTCTTCCCCAGGATTTTGGTTAAAGGGAGGGATCATCAAAACCCGAGACAATATTTTTTTTGAAAGTGTTAATTTGCTTTGGATGTTTTTTTAAACGATGACCTTTCCCCATAAGTCATGGTTTAAGCGCAGCTGGTAACTCACACAGAATGTAACTCACATGGGTTGAGCTAAGAACATTTCAGTAACTAAGGTATAACACAAAACTAGTGCTGCTACCACCAATAATAATAATGATAAGGGAAATAACAAGGGAATAGAATACAACCACTCACCACCCTCCAAACTGATACCCAGCCTGACCTGAGCAGTGATCTAGCCTTTCCAAGTGACTCCCCCCAATTTATACAGTGGGCATGACGTGCTGTGGTATGGAATACGTCTTTGGCTAGTTTGAGTCTGGTGTCCTGTCCAGGCTTCCTTCCGGCTTCTCCCCTCCCTGGCAGAGCATGAGGCTCAGAAAGTCCTTGGTCAGAGTAAACATTTCTTATCAACAACTAAAACCATCGGTGTTACCAGCATTGTTCCCAGGCTGAAAGTTAAAACCACAGCACTGCACCAGCTACTAAGGAGAAAATGACTGCTACTGCTGAACCCAGGACACCATAAGTGTGTAAAGGATATTGTCCTCCTCTCTTCTTTGCATGTTTGATAAGCGAGAGAACTGAGCAAACATGGAGATGGCCTCTCTTGAGGACAGTGTCACAGCAGAAATAAGGAAAATGTTTTTCTCAAACATCTGATCTTTTCCTAGACAGTAATAAAAAATAACATTTTGAGAGTTAAGAACAAAGTAACAAGGAAAGCCTTTATTTTCCTGCTGGCTCATCTTTGACAGTCAAAAATTGTGGGGAAATAAACATTTCCAGTTTATTAGTCAAATACTTGCGGGTGAGGGATGGCCTTAGGGACTCAGAAAGGATGCTTGGCATGCAAGGAATAAATTGGGGGGGGGGGGGGTTGTGTGGGGGGGGTTGGGGGAGGGGTTTTTTTTGGGGGGGGGGGCGCCCATTTTGAGGCCGTTTTCTCTCTTTTTGGTCATTTTTATTCTCGCAGCTCCAAGATCCCGCGTGAANTAGGGAGGTTGGGGGGGGGGGGGGGTTTGCTTGTGGTGGTTTTTTGTTTTAGTGGTTTTTTTTGTGGTTTTTTTTGTGGTTTTTTTTGTTGTTTCTTTTTGTTGTAGGTTTTTGTTTGTTTTGTTTTGTTTTGTGTGTGTTGTTTATTTTCAAGTTTTCAAGCAAACTGAAGTGTGTGAAACTCTCTGTGATGAAGCACCTGGTAAATGCTTTAAATGAACAAGTCAATATCACATTCTGCTACAACTTAACAAGCAACTGAGAATATGCTAAGTGTGCATTTGTTTGTGCCTAAATACAAGAGCTTATATTATTTTAGTAGTGCATCTTTTAATTCTTAGATACATTACTCAGCACTCAGATCATGCCTTTTATTACTATAAAACATTAAAATGTGACTTGTAACTATGCTTAAGCAGTAAATTTCCACATAAACCAAAAACCAATCCATCTTTAGTGTGGTTTCATCATTTCTTATTAATACTGTAAACAGGGACTATAAATTTCCCTCTTCTACAATACATGTAATAGAATCCTTAATGGATTGTGAATGATATGTTATAGAGCTTGGTATTAGGTACTGCAATTTATATTGAAATGCATCTCAGGCATAAATAAATGATCTATAAATAGAAATGTGTCTGAATTCAGAATACATATAACCACTTATTTAGGTGTAGCAGTCTGGATGATTAAGTCATTAGATAATAATTTATTTCTGCAGAAACATGCATTTGTTGTGTTCTGAAGGGAACTCCCCCAACTACCCTGAATAAACACTCTTAAACAGAGGAGAATTTTCACAAAAAATCTAGAGGATTTTGGTAGGGGCAGGATTTTGGTAACCTCTGAACAGAATCCATAATTTCAAAAGCACCAAACTAGAGTAACTGCTGCAAGTTAAAACAATATACATGAGGAATAGGACTGGGGCCTGAGGCAGATGAATGTGATATGATTACCTAAACCACCAGTTAGATTCAGATTCCAGCCCCTCAGTGCATTTCTATTTTTGGTAACAACTTAATTTTAGATTAAAACTGATACAGCACCGCTTGCCTGAACTGACACAGTTAGCCATGACAATTCTTTATTATAGAAAGCAGGTGTTCAGTGATGGAGCAAGGGGGAAGTATGAAACTTTAAAAAAGAGCTTAGAAAAACAAAAAGGTCTTTCAGGAGGGAACAAGAAGAATCAGAGTAAAAGCAGTTTCACAAATCTTAGTGAGGGCTGATGATCAGTATGTTAAACTGTGCATTCAGTCATGATGCAAGAGCCAAAGGATCTAAAGGACAAGTTCGGATGAAAGTGGTTCATTTCCAACATGCAGAGGAATGAGGCAGGACTTGGAAAAAGGCCACCGAGTCCATTCCAGATTGTTCCCTTCAGAATGTTCAAATGAAGACAGCTTAGGTATTTGGATGGGTTCAGAGCTGAACTCTTTCTTCCTCTTGTGAGAGAGGTTAGTAGACATGCCCCCAAGGCAAACCATGCAGAGTATCTGCAGCACAGCTCAGACCTCAGAAATTGAAATAATTTACCTGCCTTTCTGCCCTCCCTCTGTCTGCCTGTTTATACCAGCTATGGTTGGGGGCTGCGTCCTACTACTTTGTCCACAAAGGGTAGAAACCAGAGCTTTTTAAAATTGATGTTGCTTTGGGCCAACAATCAGAAACCAAATACATAATAGGTTTGCATCAATTCTTTCCATTTTTGCATGCCTGCTGTCTCACTGCTGCTAAAAATACGTAATTTAGGAAGTAGCTCTTTCAGTAGCTTAGGGTATAGAGTGTACTAAATTTTCATTTTCCTGTGTGTTTTGGTGATGTTTTTTCTGGGTGTGTGCACATGTGGTGTTCTGTGCAATGCAGAACAGGGGGAACAGCTGGTTCACAAAAGATTCCTAATGTTTAAAGCTTCTGTGACTTCTGTGGCTGAACTTGGTCCTTGGGCAGACAAAATTTAGTTAAAAAAGTACAGACTCAAAAAAAGGGGCAAGGAGGCAGGGGAGACAGAAAGGCTGATTTTAGTTATGAGAAAGTTGGGGCTTTTCAGCCTGGAGAAGAGACGGCAGCGTGGACACCTCATAGCAGCCTTCTAGTATCTGAAGGGGGCCTGTAGGGATGCTACGGAGGGACTCTTCATTAGGGACTGTAGTGACAGGACAAGGGGTAAGGGGTTCAAACTTAAACAGGAGAGGTTTAGATTGGATCTAAGGAAGAAATTCTTTGCTGTGAGGGTGCTGAGGCACTGGAATGGGTTGCCCAGGGAAGCTGTGAGTGCTCCATCCGTAGCAGTGTTCAAGGCCAGGTTGGATGAAGCCTTGGGTGACATGGTTTAGTGTGAGGTGTCCCTGCTTATGGCAGGAGGGTTGGAACTAGATGATCTTAAGGTCCTTTCCAACCCTAGCTATTCTATGATTCTATGATTGGCTTTTTCTGCCCTGCAGGGTGAAGTGGAGGCTGCAGTATGCAGAGATACAGTGTTAGCTCTTGGACATCTGGAAGACTGCTTTTGTGAAATCATTATAAGGGGGTTTTTCCCTTGCTTGACTTTTCCTCTTCAGTGAAACTGGACAGAGATTAATGTGTTTCTGCTATAGATGGATTTGGATATAATCACCCAGATACTCCTTCTACCAGCAGCAGCAGCATAAAAGAACATGAGGAAACTACTGACTGATTTCCTGGAGGGAAAAAAAAAGCCCAAACCGGACCAGAAAAACACAAATCCAACAAAACCCAGGTGGTGCTGGGGGTTAATCCATGCAAACTTCTGCCTATATCTCAAATTTGATTGAAATTGATTGAAATTGTAGTGGGGAAGGGGCAGAGATATGATGGAGTGATTGATTTATTGCCTTAAGAAAGATGTTTGAAAATCGTCATTAAGGTTAAGAATTGCTGGTTGCTAGGTTTGGCTCTAAAATGGGTTATTCTCCAACAGAAATAAAAGTAAATTACTAGCCTGGTGCTGCTGTCAATCAGTGAAGTTGTACTAAGCAGAATTAAGTTGAGAGAAAGCAAAGACCAGGCTTGTACCAATACGTACAAAAGGGTGGGTTTTTTGTTTGTTTTTCTTTTTTTTTTTATCATCCTATTTATTTTTCCCTCTTCATTTTCTTGTAATTCTGGTGGAAAGTGGAGAATCACTAAGGAGCTGCTGTGGAGTCTGGGGATGAAACTGAGCTATTGTCTCTGCATGTAACAGGACATCACTGTTTAATAATATCCCTCTATCTGTGTATCAATGCAGCACGCTTGCTGAGTTGGCAAAGCCAAAAAAGTAATTTTGTTTCTGTCTCTATAGTGGGAGAGAAAGTTAGAGGAGACATAATTTATCTGAGCTGTGGCTCTAACTCTTTGTTATATAAACCAGCTGTATAATTTTAGCCAGCAGTACTGTTAAACACTAGATCTGTGGGTATTGACTGTGTCACTGCAAAGATGTTGAAAGGTGTGAAGGGTCTGAATACTTTTGTTTTCATCAGATTACAAGTGCTTCTCAAGTGTCCGTAATAACTAGAAAAGTGCTCTCAAGAGGGAGAAATTTAGTCTTCTTTAATTTTCACTTTACTGTATTATAGAGCTCTTTTTCCTTGTTACAATTACTTCAACTTGAATAAATTGAAGATTTCTTTTTGAGATGAAGGTCTCTTTTGAGCATAGAGATTAATTCTAAAGCTTTGATCATGTGACTCACCTGATGTGTGAGGCATTCCCAATGAAAGTTATGCCCATTTACATTACTTGATAGAAACCTCTCGATTTCTACACAAAAAGTAGAATCTATATGGCACATTGTACTCTAAATTCTTGTGATAACACTGTGGTAGCACCTCTTTGGTATATTCCATAATCTTTCATTTTTCAGACTTTCATTATTAGGAGTATCACAAGATGTCATTCATTACTCAGCAATGCCTAGGGTGCATCAGTACCTCCATACTCAGATGGAAGACTGCAGCACAGACCATGTTTCCTTTATTTCTTAATAGGACTTGGGTAAAACTCAGTCTATACTTAAAGAAGAACTTCAGCTGGTTTGACTTGGTCCAAAGCTGTCATATTGCCTCCCTCTGAGAGGGCAAGGGTAAAACTAGCTGTGTGGTTTTAGTGTAAAGTTAGATCTTGGTAGCACCTGGAGAGAATTTCTGGAACATTTGTGTCACTGGAGAAGCTCTGAGAGAGTAGATGCTATTTAACTGGTGTAGGTATATTTGAAGAGGAATGGTTGCCATGCTTTCTGTTTACTTCTTTTCTCAGATGCTCTGTTATGTTCTCCCTGATTGTTAGTCTGTAGGGCTAATACTTAGAGTTATTTATTAAATAGTTTTACTGGCTGTAAGGTAACTGAATTGGTTGGTTTCCCTTTTCTTTAAGTGAAAGAAGCGCAACCACGTAGGTATTCCTTGTAGCACTGTTCCACAGCTCAAGTGGCATGCAAGCAGCAGAACTGAATTAGCTTGAAACAACTCATCTTAAGGCCAAAACAAAAACTTGCTAAAACAAAACACAAAGCAAGTAGATTTCCTTTCTTTAATGCTGCATTTCCTCTGCTTGGAGTTGATTCATTAAACTGAAAATTGTTCAAAACAAGCATCTCTGTAAAAAATGCTTCGAGCAAAATTAATTAGTTTTGCAAGGTTAGTAATGCACCTTGCTTGGACTGAAATTGAAATTGTTTTTTGCAATAATGCCACACCACTTTTTATCAGAATTGTCATTAATTGTAGGAAATAAGAATGTGATGGAAAAATTCATCAAGTCTAATTTATTCATACAGTGACCCTTAAAAATAATTGATTTGCCTCATGAGAAGCAGGATTTAAGGTTGCATCTGAACATCACCTAACCAGTGCTGGTGTCTGTATCTAAGGACTTTCCAAGCAATCTTTTCATATTGTTGAGCAATAGATGGGTAAATGATGCCTAAGGGTATTTGTAAGATGTTAAGAAAGCATTACTTAATCTGCACATGTTCATGTTTGCTGTTTCTTTTTTTCAGTCACTCATGGTCATTTTAAGTTGTGGTACAGGTTGGAGAAGGGCTATGTTTTGTGTTAACTCTGTCTGTGTGTGGTGATCCACTGAAAAATTAGCATGGGCTTGTAAAGCTTTACCTTATTTTAATTCTGCAACTGTTTCTTTGATACTTTGGCTGATTTTGAAACTTTCTGGTGACTAAGGCAAAACACAACTGAAAAGTCAGATGAGTAAATCTTGTTAACAATTTATTTGTTGTTGTTTCTACAATGAATATCCTCAGAAAACTGTGACTGCCACAAAGGTACTCATCACTGAAACTAGGTTAAAGGCAAGCTCATGGAGACAACATCCCCCTGCTAGGTAGTTAAAGCAGCTCAGGAGTTTCCAACTGATGCACTGAGAATTTTGTCTGGAAATTCCAAATAGGTTCATTTAATCATCAGCAGTGCTCCCTTCTGGTAACTTCCATAATTATTTTTTCAAATGAAGAATGAGAATATATCATATATATGGTAACATCACTTTAATCTCACTCCACAAAAATGTTGTCATACTTCTAAGGCTGACTACAGTTTGGCCTTATCCTGATATTCAGCTTCCCTCTGAGAATAATTGAAATGTTGCAGTTGCAGTTTCAACAGAAACAGCATGGTTTGTTTTCTGTGGGGAGGGCTTATTTTTGTTTTTCTCAAAGACAACTTTGAAAGATTTCTTGTCTTCAGCAATTCTTTTATCTTTCACAGTGTCCTTACTGTGTCTTTTTTGTTTGCTGTCATTCCCCCCACCTCCACCTCTTCCCCTCCTCCCCCTCCTTATATGTGTATATTGGTGCTTAATATGCTTTTCTTTCGTGGCATTCTGCCAAAGCCATAAATACAGGAATAATAGGGACAATAAGTATTACAAATATTCATAGCTTTGGACATTTTAATTCCTTCTGGAGTCCCAAATTTCCTTCCCTCCTCCTTCTTCCCCCCACTAATCTCTTCTGTATTGATTGATAGATGCATTCATTATACTGCAGTGAGGTTTTACCCTCCTGTTTTCCTCTTGTATAGAGAACATTTTTGCTGCAGTATCTTTTTATGCCACTGATAAGCTCATTATCTTTCTCTCAATAACTAATGTATTGTTAATATATTTAATTTTTTTCATGATACCAAATCTGTAGAATGAATAGACACCACTTCCCCAGCCCCATTTTGTTATCATACTTTTGAAATGATTCACCAAAATCTCTTGCAAATATGAAATAACTTAAAAATCATGTTCTGTATGTATCTTTTCATTAGGGACTGTAGTGAAAGGACAGGGGGTAATAACTTCAAACTGAAACAGGGGAAGTTCAGGTTAGATATAAGGAGGAAATTCTTTACTGTGAGTGTGGTGAGGCACTGGAACAGGTTGCCCAAAGGAGTGATAAATGCTGCATCCCTGGCAGTGTTCAAGGCCAGGCTGGATGGAATCTTGGATGACATGGTTTAGTGTGAGGTGTCCCTGCCCATGGCAGGGGATTGGAACTAAATGATCTTAAGGTCATTTCCAAACCCTAACTATTCTATGATTCTATGTAGGTTTAGATGTAACATCAGCCTGACAGGCTTTTTCATTTTGTGGGCTACTTGATGAGACCAAAGATACAGCCTGAGCCATATCTGCACAGCATGCACTTTGTGGGGAAAGTGTTGTCTCTGTTTCCCTTTCACACAGGTGGAAGCACTGGCATTCAGAATTCTGTGCGTACCTTTCTAATTGCACAATAACTAATGCAGCTACAAGTGGTGTGATAACACTCAATATGGAAATATTCAAAGAGGTTTTGCTGCTGATTGCTGTTCCCTTCTTCTCTGTTATGCTGGAACTGCAAGCATGAAATTCAACACTTGTTGTTGCATGATAGGAGACCTATCGCAGAATTTTATTTTCTACATTTAAAGCACGTGTCAAGCCTGCCACCTGAGGTTAGGATGCGACTAGTCAAAATGAGTGAAGGAAAGGGCAGAGCTGTTGGTTTGGGAATGGGCATACTTTGGAGTGAGCTGAGTAATATCTGATTTATAGATTTTGAAATGTCCATTTTCTTATTTAAATGAAAACAAACAAAGTAATAGGATGCAACAGTTTTGCTCTTTTTGTTTTTTGCTGGAAGAAGTATTTGCTGCTTCTGAGTTTAATTTTTAATATTATTTTTGCTGAAATGGAATGTAATTCAGTGATTGTTAGAGTAAGGCTATTCCATCTCTCTCAAGTTACTTCTAATTTTCTCTAAAGGTTTTACAACTGTATTTTCACCCAATCTGTCCAGTTGCTGTAGTGCCAGTCCCTTGCCTCATGGTGTTTCATAAGACAAATAGTGGTTTCAGCTTACTCCCAGTTTACACTATGGATTGTGTCAGTCCTACTTCTGCTTTTTCACTGCAGGCACACTTCTTGTCTCCATATTGATTTACCCATTTAATTAGTTTGGAGAGATATGATAGGAAATGGAAGTTCAAGGGGAAGATACTCCTGTGTGAGCACTCCTCTGTTCTTGTCGCGCTTGCTGTTTGTTGCTTAGCAATTGTAACTGATATTAACATAAGGCACTTGGCACAGGATTTGGAGTGTAGGTCCACTTGGCAGATGCTAGTTCTTGGAAATCTTGCTGCAGTGTAATACAAACAGTAACTCTGAGATGTATCTGTCTATTTATTTGACTCAAACTGTGTGAGAATTTCCTTAATACATTCTCTTCAGCAAATGCTTTTTTTGTTTTGGTTTGTTGTTTTTTTATTGTATTTTGGCTTTGAGTGGCTTACTGGTAGAAGCGTATTATGTTTAGAACGACTTGATAGAGGTTAATCCTGGAAGGTGATGTCAGGTCTAGCTTGCCTGTTGATTGGAGGGGTGATAGAAATGAGAAGGGAATTAAAGGTCTTTAAAAATAAGATGTAAACTAAAAGAGAATAGTCTGAAATAAGCAGTCGTGTAAACTAGGGAAACTGTCTAAAAAACCTGTTGGAGACTATGATTCCTTTTATTATATTGGTCAGAAATATAGGACATTTTTGTCAAATCGAGTGTAACAAAATTAAAATTTCCAGTGTTACTTTGATAATGAAGGTTAATAAATTGCTTATGACTTATTGATCACTTGCTAGGGAACTTACTGAGTGGGAAAAAATCTTAAAGTTAGTTGGCAAGTTGAGGGGATTGCTGAAAATTCTTCATGTTGGAGGTGGTTGACACCCTTCTAAAATGGATTTTTGCACTGGGAGTATTACATGGATAATTCACACTTCTAATAAATTGTAATTAATGTATAACATAAAGCATGTGTTCCAAATAGCACACAAGGCTAATAGCAAAAGAAAAGTTACCCTAACTAACTAACCAAGATCTGTGTTTGAGAGAGGCGTGGTAAAAATATTAACAAGCAGCTGTAGAGCAATTTTGCTTTCACAATGGGAACTCAGCAGCATTACTTGGCAACTGGTGAGATTCCAGGTGTTTCTATTGGTGTGTACATAAACTAGCAGAAAATTTCCTAGTTATCAATAGATGATGCTGAATTTCTGATCTGACTTGCACTAATGCCAATTACTGTAGCAGGGTGTATCATTCATTCAGCATTCATTGCTCACAAGTTGTATTTAGGCCCCTCAAAGTGATAATGAGACTGAGTGGCATATTAAAATGTATTCAAGAGCATGGAAAAGGAGTGGTGGTAGTGATACCAAAGTGTAAAACATGAATGAAGTAAATGCAGGAGGCTGACAGTTCCATTGCATCCAAAGGAGCACATATGTGTGATCTACCAATGCATTGCTGAATGTGAGTAGCTTTGAGATTTTGTTGGGGAGTTTGTCTAGAAAATCAAAGTATGTCTGTGTTACATTTAACCTTGACAGGTATTGTTTTAATCATGTGCTAACTTATTATATGCTACTTGTCAGATATCATCTTAGAAGCTCATTTCTCAGGAAGGAAAGTGGAAAGTACACAGAAACATCTGAGCTCTAGCAGGTGTCACTTGCTCTTTGTTCTAGGCATCCTTCTCACAAAAGCTCCTCTGCATTGTGTTTTCATTATGCTTCCCATGCAGAGAGGTTTCTTGTGTAGCAGCACACACAGGACTAGTAAATATTTTTTCTTACAATATTGAGCAAATGTGCCAGGTACTGTCAAATCACAACGAACTGATTAGCTTGTTTTTTCACTCTGTTGTGGTGAAAGGGGACTCCATTACACAAGTGTTCTTTGCATAGATTGTTGCAGCTGAAGTACTGTGGAAAATGACTATTTATGCTGTTGTCTGCCAAATAGCAGGTAGGAAAAAGAAAATGCAGACCAATGATGCCATGCTATTCAGCATTCCTCTGTACTCGTTTCCCTGTGATCTCTGAAGAGATAGAGGTAGGGATATTATATTACTGTGTGAGTTGATGGCGGTTAAAGTCAAGAACCAGGTATTTAATAAGGCTTTAATTACCATAGTTATTTAAACATTTCTGGCAAGCAATATTATAATTAATTACAGTTATTAATTGTAGGTTTCAGTGCTTGTCTTTGAAAGCTCTGTGCTGCTCAGGTCTCCACAGCTTTTCTGTCAGCCTGTGAATCAGGCTTAGGAGATGATAGACTCTTGCAAAAAGCACCATCTCTGTACTGCCTTTGATGATGACTTTCTGCTATGGCTTGCAGTCCCCAGGGTGGTGTGTGCAATTTGTGGGGGAAGGAGAGTGAGCAGGGCAGGAAGCTTGCCCTCAAAGGAGGGTTAAATTTCCAGAGTAAGTCAGAAGTATTGACTTCCCTGTCAATACTTCTGAAGTATTCTGAAGACCCGAAGTCTGTCAAATTTAGATGACTCTTCCAGCACCAGGAAGCTCTTGGGAGGCTTCAATGAGAAGTATTAAGACCACCAAGCAAACTGTTTTTCACTGCCTTCTTTCCTGTGCACAAGACTTCTTGACATTCCCTTTGGAGCATAGCTGTAATGTAATTGTAAGCTGTAAGGTAAAGAATATTAAATATGCCAGAATTTCTTTTAAAAATATCTTGGTCACTGTATTTCACAATGTAGATCTATTACATTCTTGACAAATCTTTACAGAATCCATGTGTAGGTTGTGAGGGTATTCTGCATCCTACTATATATTTGAAAGTGTTTGATAGCTTACAATCAAGTACTTATTTCTGTGGAGTAAAATCAACTCTTTGAAACTTCGTCATAACCCTGACAACATTTCTTGCAATAAGAGCGTTTTCAAGATCTGTGTTCAGAACTGGTTTTTGTCTTTTGTAACTTTATAATTCTTCTGAAAAAGGATTGAGTTACTTTGACTGAAGTATGGTTATTACTTCATCCAATCCCTACAGCTTTTGATAAAGAATTTCTTTTATGAATTATTTTTTCTAGACAGGAATTGTTTTCAGACAGGCATGCTGTACAGGTCCTCCAGTTCTTGTTTCCCAAGGTTTTAAACTTCTTTTCTTTAGAGTGTCAATATGTCTTCTTGCACAATCAGTATTTTTAAGACCAGTCTAAGCTATAATATGAATATGTGGGGGCGGGGGGTGTTTGAGTGGGAGATCAGAGTATGTCTGTGTCTGTGGAGCTGGAATCTGCGGCTCAAAATGGGCATTTCTTCCATCTCTCTGAAAGACACTGCACATAAATAGCACACTCAAATAAAACCAGCAGGGATATGCCAGCTGTTCCATGGAGATGGTTTTAATGCACACCTCTGTACCCCTGTACAACAGCTTTCTATGTAGACACTGACACAGGAGCCACCTGCATGGAAAAAAATGACAAGCTGTGTAGGAAGAAGTGATGCATTCCTCGCTTAAAAGCTTGCTGTGAGGCAGGTGCTTCAGCAGACACTTTACCAGGGATGTGCAAAGAATGAAGGAGGTAACTTCCCTAAAGCACTCCTGTGCTCCAGGCAAGGTTTTTGTGCTTGACTTTGAAGTCTTTCTGTTTCTACTGAGTAGGTAGAAGTTCATCTTGTGTTTTGTATCTGTGACACATGAAGGGGTTTGAGACAATGTCTCCTTTTAAGCCACATTGCTAGTGCTGTATCTGAGGAAAGCATCCCTACTGTGGGACTGAAAGGTACCCAAGAGTCTTCTGGAAGTTCAGGAGCCTCGTGTTGCAAGCGCAGCTGCCCTGCGAAGTCTTAGTTGCCCTCCTGTTGGGCACGAATGCAGAACCTTGTGGAAGCCTGATGCTTTTGTCCTGTTGTGGTTTTGTCGCTGTTTTCTAAAAGCAAGTGACTGTTTTTTTTCATGTCACAAACTTGGGATTTATTTATTTACTGGCAGAGGTCCACACTGCTGTGCTGTGATCCCTAGAAAAACAATCACCAGTGAAATTTCAAAAAAAGACATTTCTGTTGTGTTTAATAAGAAATTGATTTTGACTGACAGTTTTAAGAAGGTCACATTCATTTAATTAGGAATTATATTCAGGCCTTCTGCTGTTGTTCTGTAAAGATTATTCACATCTTTTTGTGCAGTTTTAATCTGTTTTCTCTAGTCAGGAAACTTAAGATGTGGCAAAAAGACAGAACCAATTATCTATCAAGCACTTGCATAATCCTAAAATATACCTCTATGTAAGTATATAATGACGGTGTGCACTTTAAAATCAATTCTTCTAGCAGTAACAAAGCTGGGGATTTGAGAAGTCTCACGGGCCAATTTCAAGTGAGCAGAGAGAGACAATTTGTCACAGTCAAGTGATCTTAGGACCTGCTGTCTTTACTTTTTTTTTTTTTCTTAAATATGAAGTATAAAACCTTAATGCTGTAATTTTATGGAGATGTTCCTAGCTCAATGCATAGGGATCTGAATACAATAAAGTAGCTGTATGTAATAGTTTTTGTGAGAAAAAAGTTCTTGGCATCAACCCACTTAAATCAAAATAACCACCAGTCCTTAGAAGTTAGGGAGAAATGCAGAGATAACTGCATGAAAATACCTTCAGTTATTCCATACTTCTGAGCTCAAAATTCAAATTTCTTTTTTCTCCTCTGGAAAGTAGACTCTAGATTGCAGCTGATTTGCTTGTATTAAGCACACAAGAAGTTGGGTTGTAGAGGATGGTTTTATTTCACTATCACACCTACTTTACTTTCTCCTTTTTACTTCCTTTGTTTTTTCTAGTCTAATAGTCTCATCTATGTGCTTTATACGGGGACAGTGGGTTTTTTGACAGAGTTAATGAACATGGTTATATCATTCTTTGTGCCTCTTAGGCAGTGGAAACTCTGCAAGAGCTAAACCAGTGTAAGTGATGAAAGCAGTAAGTAAATGGAAACCAAAGATTTACAAGTAAATATTGTAGTATGATTAATCTTTTAATTTTTCTGATACAGAATGTGAAAGTGGGCAAATTGAATTTGGAGCAAACCTGTGTTCCCCTGTCATATCCCTGATACTCCCTTCCCAAAGCTGTGATGTGGAGACATACCTGCCCCACTCACCTCCCAGCACCTGCAGAAATCCCTTGGCTCTACAACCTACACAAGCCTTTGTGACAGTCTTACATTTCTGTAGCTCTTTTCAGTGGCCCTAGCATGAGAGGATGTAAAACCTGAGTGGTGTTTAGGAAGAGAGGCTGTGTGTGGAACCCTATATGTATCTGTTCATTTTCACAAATAAAAGGAAAGAATGTTCTGTAGAAGTGATTTGACCTGAGTAGGAAAACATGAAGTTTCTACTTAGTTGTGATTTACTTTTCCTGCTGTTGATGTATTGAAGATAGTATTTTGTTCTAAATTTTTAACTCTAGTTTATAGCAAGAAAAAGTAACATCTCCTATTCCTGTAGTTATTCACATCCATCTTACATTCTGGCAAGTGAGCCATGACACCCATATATTATAATCAATTAGGTTTCATTTTTCAGTGTTGAATTTCTAATAAATGACCTCTACAAGAGCTGGATGATGGTCATAATATCCAATACTTTACAGTACTCTTTCTGTGTCTAAGTAAATATTCAAATGTTGTCTTACTACATGTTTGTTTAATTGTAGTGGTTGATGTAGAAAACACTATTAGGACCTACTTGTGTTGCTCTGCCTGTTGCTTGTTATCACCTATCTTAGTAGGAATATATAGAGAAGTAAGCATGGGTGGGCAAATTTTTTTTTTTTAATGATTTAGTATTAATGTATAATCCTGTATCATATCTATATATATTTGTTTTCTTTGAGTAAGTGAATAGTAGCTTGAGTGAAGCTTCTGGATTTAATATTGTAGAAAAATGTCAACAATTATAGTGTAGTGTGGCCAGATGTCATTTTTTTGACATAATGATACCAAACTGATGACTCCCATATTACCTGCAGCTATGGACAGCTGAAAGGACTCATAATGTATCTTCATTATATAATGAGAGAAAAAGTGAGTCTTGTATCAGCCTGTTGACTTCCCTCAAAGAAATTAGGAGAGCAGAAATTCAACGCAAACTGATGAAGGACATTATAGTCTGTAGGAGAGAACAAGTTTAAAGCTATCTGACAGAAATACTTAACTATACTTAAATTGTGTAAAATTGAAGAAAGTATTTCATATGGATTTATTTACCTTTTATTAAAAAAAAACCAAAACACAAGCCTTTCTCTCTAATCCCTGTAACAGCACAGCAGTAGTGTTGCAGTGAGTAGTCTGCTATTTACAGCTTTTTTGGTGGGTAAATTGTATGAGTATTCTGCTTTTAAGTAGTCTCTGCTATTGTAGTTTATGAAGGAATCAGAAAGGGATAATTCATATCAATGATCAAATGGATTTATACTTGCAAAATTAACCTGTTTGATAAAGGTTGTTTTTTTAAGTGATGCAATAATTTCAACCAAATGAGGGCTACAAAATGTGGATGCCAAACTCATGTTAGTAATCCTTTTCTGTACTTCCTGGAACAATTGATGGTAGCTGAAAAATTTAGATAGACTTTGAATTATTTCCAAGCTGAGCCAGATCTGTGTCTAGAAATTGAGACTCTATTTCTGTGTTGAAATATTGACTAAACATGGAAACAAATTTCTTTAATTAATTCATGACAAGCCTTTAGTTTAGCTCTTCTTGTCTGTTTTCCAATTTCATTATTCTTAAAATATTTTTCTATCCTTTATATTACTATGTTGGTTTTAGATATAGAAAGATTTCTAGTCATATATTGCACTTTCAAGAGGAAATAGGAATTTGAGTGGGAAAACAATCCAGAACATCTCTACATGTTTTTGAGAAACTGCTGGAGTATCTCAATCCTATCTGCTGCTGGAGGTGCTGAATGTTTGGGTTTTTTTTTTCCCTGCTTTGCTATGGGATGTCCCACAGAATAGTGTAACACTGTCCAGGAGCTGGAGTCAATTTAACTTCTTTTGAGTGCAGCATGAACGATAAAGTTGTGACTTAACCTGTCCAGTTGTTTGTACAGCTATGTCCTTGTGGTGACACTGATAATGCCCCTTGTTGTTTATGAGAATATCATGTTGGGATAGCATTGAAGAGCAGGGGAATGGGGCTGTTCTGCAGGCTGGTTACCATGAAATAGGGAGTTCCCTCCTGGAAAGAAATGATTGATTTGATGTTATTTGTAGTCACCTAAAAACAGTGTGCAAATGCCTGCAACTTCTTAGTCAAGACTTGGAACTATTCTGGAATAAATTTAAGCTAACTTTATTTTATTTTATTATTTTATTTTATTTTATTTTATTTTATTTTATTTTATTTTATGTTATTGGGGGGGTGGGGCAGAGTTAGGACATTAGAAGTGCAGAGTTTCATCTAACATTTTATGTAATGTACAGTGGTTTACATCAGGACCATCAGGTGACTTGGACAAAACCAACTTACCTAAATATTCTTCAGTTGGTTCTCCTGTGCACATGAGTAAAGCAGAATAATCAGGCCCTGTCCTTCCATGATTGAGTGTCTTTATCTATGATCCAGCATTGCATTTGGACTATCCCTGCTGAATATTGCTCTGAAGTTAGAAAGGTTTGAGGAGCTGTGTGTGTTGGAGGAGCTAGAGGTAGACATATGGCTGAATACAATTCTTGCACACCACTGTCAGAGTTGTAGGATTGTAGAAGGTCTTATGTTTAAAACAAAAATCCTTGCTTTAGGTATTGTAGAGCTGGCTGTGCCCCAAAGGTGAATAGCTCATTGTTTTGGAAGGCCAGGCAATGTTTAGTCTGTGATTTCATCAGGAGTTACTTGGGAGTATCCCTTCAATCTAGATCAGTGGTTTCAGAGGAGCTCTGTTACTAGATGCTGGCTGGGAATGTACCCTTCAGGCTGATAGGGATGCTGCTGCTTGGGAAAGCTGCCAGATTCTTTTAAATATTTACAGCAGAAATAATGAAACTCTTTGGAATGTCTCGTATATTTTAAATATCATTAAATAATTTGAGTTGAAAAACTGGAAGGGGAAAACAGGAGGGGTTTTAAACTCAGTTGGGTAATTTGTTGAAAATGCTGTGAGACCTAAAAGGAATAGTCGTATATGAAATGATCATTCAGCTTATGTAGAAGCCTGTTGCCTAGCAACTATATGAGTAAACATTCACTTTGGACTCTGTTTTCCAAATCTCATTAGATTCAAGAAATAAAATTAACTTCATCTTCAAAGTATAGAACAAAATCTTTCAGTGTAAGAAATGTTGTCTTTCTGTCATGTTATATGTTTAAACTTACATCTTGAAAGCAATATGTATAGCAGAAATTAATTTATAATCTTCCTACAGTTTTCTAGGATAATAGCTTTAGATGATTTCACTTACCTTCTGATAGCTGTAACTTTACAGTCCTTTGAGTACAGCCATTTTGCCAGCTGGTGAAAGTCCACTATATGGTTCTGAGATGTTAAAAATAGTTTATCTGTAGATCACCTTTACCCTTCTAACTGAATGTGTATTGTTTGGCAGTGCTGAAGATAATTCCCATCTTCATGTCACAACTTACTGAAAATGGAAAGCCTCAAATATGCTCTGCTGCTTTTTATTTTTTTTTTTTTTTTAATTTTGTGTTTAAGAAAGGTTGTAAAAAGCCCTCTGTAGCTTGATTTTAGACTGAGTAACAGTGATGTGGAAGTCCCAGTGAAGGATTCTTTTTCAGCAGCATAATTGCTGAATGAGGGCTGCATTAAAGACAATTTGTTATGCATCTGTTAGTGTGCATCTGTGCCAAACTGGTGTTGGGACTGTTTCAGTGTCTGTGTAGCATAGTAAGTTTTAAGTTTTTCAAGAAGACTTCTCTTTTTGTCCAGAGATTTGTCTTCAGATCACAAACTGATGTCTTCATGTGAAGTGAATTAATGCATGAAACTGCATTTAAAAGAAAGGTGGAGAGGAAGGAGGAACCAGGAGTCCTGCTCTGGAGGTGCAGCTCTGCCACAGAAAGCTGCTGTCCTTTGCTGAAGTTTTATGAAAACGCTAGAAGTTGAAAACTGTGTTCAGGACCGTGAGTTAAAAAACGGCACAACACAAGGTGAATCTAAAGCCTAGTTTCACTGTCGATGAATCTTGGAAAAAAAAATCTTGCCACACAAAATCTGAAAAATACTCAGCTCAGTAAACTTATATGCTAAGTATATATAGTGCTATGAATGCAGTGTGCTTTTCATTGCATTGTGGTGAATCAATGCTGTAGGGTTCAGTCAGCAGGATACATGTATGAATTTAAGACAGTATTGGATTATCTGTTTATATGATTAAAAGCCACATGTTTCTTGGAACAGTTAGTTCTGAGTTCTCTAAAAAAATACCCTTTGATTCTTGCGATATAAAGATATACTTTGGGTATATGCAGTTTTCCATCATATTTCACCCTACTTCAAGAGCTGTTGGAGAGCACATAATGGCTAAGCTATAGAGATTTCTAGAGGTGGTGGCATGAGTATTTCTAAATGGGATTGTCCAAGCTTCGATTTATACAATGAAGTTTGCACTGTAACCTGAAGATTTTTCCTGCACTGGCAGATCAGATCTTTGGATGCTCTGGAAATGTCTGTTTCATACAGAAACATAATAAAATAAGTCTTCAGAAAGTATCTAGAGATACATAAAATTGTTAGTGTTCTACTCTGAAAGTTTTTAACATTTAAAAAAAAAAAAGCAAAATACTGTGCACTGATCCCACAGCAGTTCTTTCCAGCACAGGTAAGACTTTCTGGCACAGGTGAGACTTAGCTCACAGGAACAGATCTGAGATTTAGAATTAAATCAGAACACTGTAAGTGGAAAATATAATGTATGTGTGATTAACTCTTGCTTGAATGAGCCATTTCTGTCCTAAATTAAATGTATTATGTGGCCAGCTTGAGAGTTGGGTATGTAGTTGGAAGATGAATTTGTGTGTTTGGGTATGTAGTTTGAAGCAGAGTTCCTGTGAGGCGCTGGGTACCTCTGAAACTTTCTGAGGTCAGAGGTTACAGCCTCAGGACAGTAAGTATTTTGAATCCTGGTGTGCTTTGGCAGTTATTAACCTGTGTTGAAAAAGACATAATGCATGTGTGTGTGTGTATAAAATAAGAACTGAAAGCCACATTATGTGTTTGGTCTGAGGCCAGAATGAAAGGAGGAGCACAGATTTTTTACAGTAAGAGTTTCCCATGAAGTGCTTAACTCTTGGGCACATTGAAGTGCTTGAAATAATCTCTGACTGCTCTATTTCTTGCATTGGTGAAAACAGATGGTGCTGACTTAGTTCAGTGGTCGAATACCTGTTAATAAGCACTCAGCCTGACAAGTATGCCTATATAATTATAGTGAAAAAAAAAAAAGAAATTGAATGGGAACTCTCAGCTTTAAAAAGCTGGTAATAGTGTTGCCTGGCATTACAGTCAGGGACTGAATCTCTGCACATTGCGTTGATGTGTATTTATGAAAACAGTGTCTGTGATGTAAAGGCTGACAAGTAAGTTCTTGTCCAAGGGTCAGAAACCTGCTCGCCAAAGAAAGAGTGAGGCCTGACACACCGTAAGATATGATGTCCAAAATAAAACAGGTTTTGCAGACCAGCAGCACAGATTTCAGTTATGGTTAATATTATGTTTCTGTGGAGACAGCTAGTAAATTGGTTGAATTTGACTGGTCAAAATTAATCTATTTCAGTTAAGAATTACATCAGGGACAAATATGGTCCATGTTTGGAAAGCTTAGGCTGTAAAATCAGAGATCCCAGAGCAAAGATCCGCTGATGTTTTACACCTGGTACGACTAGTGTGCTAGGTTTTTGATCTGTTGCAGAGAGAACCTGGTGTCCCTGAGAGGTCCTCAATGGTACCCTTGATGAGTTGGTTTTCTTTTTTTCCTTCTTAATAGGACTATTCCCTTTCTCTTCTTTGGGAAGGTGGTGCCACTGTGGATGTTCATCTCTTCCATGATAAAGATGCTATGAAGCTACGGCACTTAGCTAGATTTACAATTCCTGCAATTCACACTTCAGTGACTTGACTTTAATCTTAAAATTCAGCAGCTCTTTAGAGAACAATTAAAATTTTCATAATACTCATTTGCTAAAACATTTACCAACATTTGCACAGGATACAGTTTACAAACAGTTCCTTGAGGAGTTGTTTTTAGGCTGACTATATTTCAAGCCAGTCTCATGTTGTGCACTTAAAGGGAATGATTTCCTTATTTTTTTTCCTTTATTTATTTCCTTTTTAGTGATCTTGAGATGCTGCAAATCAACTTCACAAGGGAAAGTGGCTTGAATTGCTCAGACTTGCAAGTCTCAGATAATGCTGCACTAACTTGCTAGCTTTTCCACCTTTTCTTTCACTTTTGTTGTTACCATTATCCCAGACAGATGGAATTCTGGTGTGACTGGGAGCAGCTGGTGAGTTTCTCTGTTGCATAATGTCACTGGGCAATGTGCTGCATCTGCTGTCAGGGGTGGGAGTCATGTATCTGCACATAAGGAACTTAGCCGAACTGAGCTGGAAATCCGGTGTGTATTTGAATATATGCATGGAGAAACATATGCTGTGCTTGTCTATCCTCCGGCATTTGGGACTCTGAGACAGCAGACATGGGTTTAATCAACAAGGGATATGGGTGATGTGATTGGCTGCTACCCACTATCAACCAGCAGTGGTTTAGTGATTCTGTCTTGGCTGACTGTGGTTTGAGCCACTTTCTAACTATTCTTTATCCAGTGTGGATGTGTGTAGTGAGTCTTCAGTGAATCTAGTGGTGACATGTGATGGGAAAGCTGTTCCTCTTTGTCCAAAACTAATCATGCACACAGTAAAGATGTCTGTTTTGTTTGCATGGAATGTTTTTGTGCCTAGTACTTCTCAGGTTATTCACATCTTTTACAGTTAATATAGGAAAACACAATAGATATTTCTCTTGGGCAGACCTGACAGGGTCCTAGTATTTATGCTGAGACTTTGGTTTGTGAGTGGGCATACTGCGAAGGCTCAAAGGAGCCAAAATAATCACTTCCTAATAACAGCTCTGACTCATAGAAACAGAGTCCTAAAAGGTCATCCTTACTTTGCAGTTTCTTCATCTTCCTCTTGATAGTAAACAAATCAGAATATCAGTATTTGGTGCGCTCATGTTTCTACAGATAATTACATTTAACTGCTTTTGTTTATCTTCTCGAGGAAGAACCGGATTGTATCTCAGTAATCTTTATTGATCAATTGAGCAAACAGAACCATGCATTTGTTCTTTGCCTTCTTAATTTATCTTCTCTATTTTTATACTTTCCTCCAGTTTAAATTAATTTCTTTCTTGGCTACAGAGGACTGTGATAAGCATTTAGTGAAAAATCTGAAAACAAAGACAGCATTTAATGAAAACATCTGTATATTGAACTTAGAATCATAGAATAGTTAGGGTTGGAAAGGACCTTAAGATCATCTAGTTCCAACCCCCTGCCATAAGCAGGGACACCCCACACTAAACCGTGCCACCCAAGGCTTCATCCAGCCTGGCCTTGAACACTGCCACGGATGGATCACTCACAACCTCCCTGGGCAACCCATTCCAGTGCCTCACCACCCTAACAGGAAAGAATTTCTTCCCTATATCCAATCTAAACCTCTCCTGTTTAAGTTTGAACCCATTACCCCTTGTCCTGTCACTACAGTCCCTAATGAAAAGCCCCTCCCCAGCATTCCTATAGGTCCCCTTCAGATACTGGAAGGCTGCTATGAGTTCTCCATGCAGCTGAACAGCCCCAACTTTCCCAGCCTGTCTTCATATGGGAGATGCTCGAGTCCCCTGATCATCTTTCCCTGAGTTTATTTATTTCTTTAGGTACCTGGTACGCAAGTTAAAGTGATGGGGCTTAATGGCAAAAGCAAATGCTCACACAGAGAGGCTGGTTCCCATAGCTCTTGTCTTGGGTTAATGGTATTTCATTAATTTAATTTGCGATTCTATGTGACAGCATAATTATGATGTAATAAGACTTAGCTAGGTGGCATAAAATTATCTGCCAGTAAAACCTCAGAGACAAGGTTGCATAGAGTACAAGTAGACTTGTAGAACTTGCACAGAGAACAAGTAGAACTAAATGTTGCAGCTACAGAAAAAATAAAAGTAACCTTTTAATTTTTGACACTACTTCTAGTGGCTGTAGAGCAGTTCACCAAAATGATTTCTCTAAAGCACTTTAAAAAGCCATTGATGTTAATTTAGAATTCATTTTTTGTTTATGCAGGGCTATATTAAAAATCAGTTTTGTGGACATGAAGCTGGGAGGTAAGAAAGCAGTAAACAGATCTTTGATCATCTACTCCATTTGGTAGGGCAGTTTAAATTTGCTGTTTCTGATAAAAAAACCCAGTGCTTTAATCCTTTTTATGGGATTGATACACAAAACTGAGTAGTGCAGGTGCCTTTAGATAAAAACATACGTTATGTAGGCTTTGCTCTTTCTAAATTGTTCATCAAAATATTTTCTTAACTTATTTAGTCCTGTAATAACCATTTTTCATAGCTGCTTCTGAGTAGGGCCACCCAATCATTCCGTATATAAATAGAACTTCTAATATGAAGACGAGGTTTTTATTCATCCCCATTATACAGGAAAGAAAAAAGTTCCCATTTGGCAACACAGCTAGTAAAACCATTAGGATATTTGAT
Organism: Agapornis roseicollis; assembly: GCA_002631895.1. Taxonomy (NCBI): domain Eukaryota; kingdom Metazoa; phylum Chordata; class Aves; order Psittaciformes; family Psittacidae; genus Agapornis; species Agapornis roseicollis. Next base: position 121,333 of record NDXB01016561.1, read on the forward strand.
ATGTATTTCATTTATATTCCAAGTAGTGAAGCAAGATGTGTCTGGTGTCTTAAAGCAGGCCTGTAAGCCAGATTTATTTAACCTTGAAGAGGTCACTTAAACCACAGCCTCCCTTGTGAATGCACTGGGACCAGCCTCAATGTACATGGGCTCCACAGAGGTTCTGTGCAACCACTGCTGGCAGTGATGCAAGTCACTGGGGTTAATGACATACGAAGTCACTTAGGTATTCAAACATGAAGTCTGCCCAATGCCTTCCTTTTTATCAATTTCCTTGCCTATTAAACAGGAGCCTGCTTTACTGCATGTATCGAGGGGTTAATCAACCAGGCATTTTTATGAAGTGCCTGGAGATCCTGGGATGTATACTGTGGCTTTGCAAGGCATTGGCTGTTGGTGCTTCTAGAAAATAAAATCAATTTTAAAAAAAATATTTTTATAATTGCAACTTCAAGAGTTTTTAAATTAAAAGGAGTATTTATGCCCATTTTCTGACACTGAGATATGTGATGTTGGGTCTACTACCTTCCTGCAGGAGCCAATGTATTCTTCTTTTGATCCAGAATAATTCTGGTAAGTTTTTCCTAGATTGTCTTCTATATAAGTTTGTGGTTCTGTCTCTCCATGTGTGTGCATGTAGGTTTATTTTATAGTTTATATCATCAACCAAGCTAACTCTGGAGCTAGGTGATTTCTGAGTTTTTTGTTTGTTATTGCTTTAAAATCTGTCCTAGTCACTGTTATATAGCAATAATGTATTCTGTTTTACTTTGCTGTTTTACCTCTTTTTTCAAAATTTGACTCACTTGAAAATCTATGTAACTTCCTCCTCATTTGGGTGCAGTATTTTCTTTAGTCTTTGCACTTTGTTACTTGCCACGTGAAACTACACTCACTGTTTCTGTTGCCGCCTTATTTGAATTAAAAGGTAAAGAAATGTAGCAGAGGTAACTAAATGTACTTTGCTGATGGGAAAAGAGTAACTTTGACAATTATTTTTTAATTGAAAGCTTTAAATTACTCTACATCATCTATTTGTTCACCCCAATCAACAGTGATTTTTTTTCTTGACTGTGATACAGCCATTTGTATTCAATATCCAGTCTGTTTTCACATGATCATGTACATGGCCTGGGAGAAAGTTATTGGAGCGGAAGTGGAATATGTGAAATTTTACTAGCTAAAAGGAAGTAATTGTTTCTCCTTTTGAGTTGTCTGTTTTTCATATTTTTTGGCCTTTATCTTGAGTCTGCACTTCACCAAGAAACTTTCAAAAGTTAATTATTTGTAATTCATAATGTAAATCATTGTGTAATATTTGATTAGTTCAGTTAATAGTATCTTTGAAATGGAGAAAGCCTGTTTCTGTAAATAGATAAGAATTCAAGACAACGGGGCAACTTCCTTTCTGTTGTTCACCAGAGCAATGAATAATGCTTATCCCTTGCCTTGTAATTTCTCTTTCCTGATCCTGACCTGTCAGTAATTTTGTCTAGGAATGGAAAATGCTACATGGTGGGGATCATTCAGTACAACCATAGTTAGAAATGTCAACCTGAAAATGGCAAAGGCATTCCATAATATGGGACCTTCATTACCTTGATTCTTTTATTCTTACTATGATTTAGTTCTACAAATGTTCTTTTCAGCAATTCTAAAATATGCTGATTGCCTAGAGTTGACATAGAAAAGTGGAACAATTCAACCCCCCACTCCCCCTTGTACTCCCACAAACCCTCTAGAAAAAACCACTCCCCTCACAAACCACCTCCCTCAGCTGTCTAGGCAGTGCAAGACCTGGTATGTTGAAACTGAGAGGGTATAATTTCTCATTAACATCTGAGCTGATTTCTTCATCTAATTTTGTTTCCACACTTTATGGCCAACTCTATGTCTAATTATTATTTGCTTTTGTTTTTATTAATACAAACTTCCTAAATAAATGGGAAAGACTAGTAATATAGAGAAATGGTTTATTTGTGCTTGAAGTCTTTGTATTTTAATTGGAATTATGTTTCCTTTCCTAACTCAAATTGTGAATATTAGTTTATCTCTTTGCCTTATTTTCATACAAATTGCATTCTAACAAATAGCCAGGTTTCTGCACTGCATTTTTAAATGAGAGTCAATTTTTAAAACACAATGCCAGTCAATACACTTTTTTTTTTCCTTCCCCTCAAGATTTGGTTCAATATGCTAAGGTGTTCTCTGAGGGACTCAAAACCATTTTTACAGGTCATCTTTCAAAAGGAGCAAAGCAAGAAACAAACTTGGAGCTTCATTTATGTGTAGATGTCAGGGCTGTGATATTTTTATGCCTTCTTGGGCTAAACTTAGACCAGTGTGTTTTAGGGCAAATGAAGTTTAGGGCCAATGCTGGAAAGACAGCTAGCTGTTAATTCAGTCACACTACTGAAGCATGAGTACTTAGCCCAGCATTGAGAACTCACAAGTATTGCCAAAGGAAGCTCTGAGTGTCTGGTGTGCTAGCTGGATATGACTTATACATCTTATCACCAGCTCAGTTATTTTAATGCAGAAGAAAAGCTTGACCCTAATGGGTCAGAAAAAGATTTGTTTTGCTCATGTCCCATCTGCAGCAGTGACAGTATGCAAAAAGATTAAAGCAAGTGAGCTACCTACTTAACAAATCAGATTTTTCTGCTCCACCTGCATACTCATTGAATACCTTGTGGTGCCTAGTAGTTTTGTTGTTTGTTTTGTCCACTTACTCTACATCTGATCCTGCAATTGCTTCAATTCCAGACCAAGCTCTCCAACTTCTTCCACAGTGAACATTTATAAAAAGCTTCCCTATGATAGCCCTGTCCTTTGAGTGCGCTTTGTGTCCTGGACATTGATTGCCCTTAATGAGACTTTGGTGCCTCTGCTTAAGAAGGATTAATGTGCTAGTTTTGTCTGAGATAGAGATTGTTTTCTTCATAGTAGCTAGTATGGGCCTGTGTTGTGGGTTTGTGCTGGAAACTGTTGATAATGCAGAGATGTTTTTGTTATTGCTGAGCAGTGCTTACACAGACCCAAGGCCTTTTCTCCCTCTCACACCGCCTCACCAGTGAGTGGGCTGGGGGTGTACGAGGACTTGGGAGGGACACAGTCAGGATAACTGATTGCAACTGACCAAAGGGATATCCTATAACGTGTGACATAGTGGTCAGCAATAAAAGCTGGGGGAAAAGAAGGAAGAGCGATGTTTGTCTTCCCAAGTGTTACATGTGATGGAGCCCCGATTTCCTGGAGATGTCTGAACATCTGCCTGCTGATGGGCAGTAATGAATGAAATCCTGTTCTGCTTTGCTTGTTTGCACAGCTTTTGCTTTACCTATTAAACTGTCTTGATCTCAACCTATAAGCTGTCTCACTTTAATGATTCTCTTCCCCATCAGGCCAGGGAGGGAGTGAGCTAGTGGCTGAGTGGTGCTTAGTTGCCAACTGGGTTATTCCAGGACAGTCCTTTTGGTGCCCAGTGTGGAGCTCACAGGGTTTAAGGTGACAGGTTTGATTGCTATGTGCTAAATCAGATTTATAGTCATTACTGATGTTTAGTTATTTATCGGCAGGCTCCTGCGCTTGCTGTGGGGCCTATTAGTTTTGATTTCTTTGTTTCTGGATGAGTTTTGCCTTCTTATTGTGGTTTTGCATTTAATGTGCCATTAAACTATGTACTATGTACCATTTAATATTTTCTTCATTTCAACACAATTGCAGCTTTTTAAGTCTGTCATCTTGCTTCTGATAACCCCTCACTGTGCTGTTCAGCTACTCAAGCTTCCTTCTGCTTGTTCTCTAGCTCCTCTCAATGGCCCAGTAACTCCAGCATGCTGTCCTTCAGCAGTCTTCACCACTGTTACTATTCAAATCTCTAAAATGTCATTTTTAACGGCTTCTTAAGAAGTTTCCTAATTTAATTTTTTTTGACATTTTTTTACATCTGCTGTCCTGAAGTTAAGTGTCACTAAAGGATTATCTTTCTATTCCGTTACTCCTGCAGAAGATTGCCTGTAACTACTGTGTGGTCACTTCTGTAGAGGTCGCTTCTAGTTGTGTGATTGTGATTGACCTGTACCTACTTAGGACCAAGTTGGCTTTTGCTGCTTGCTTGTGAGCTCGCAGCAAGCTTCTTCTCACAGTTACTGGCAGCATCTGAGTGAATGTCCTTTCCACTTCCTGTTGCAGTGTGATGCCTAGGCTGTGACAGTAACTGAAGCCTCCCTATTGCTAATTTGTGTATTACCCTTTCTTATCTCTCCTGGCATACTGTGATTAGTGTAGTCACCCTGTTCAGCTGAGAGGTAATGTAGACCCCATCCTGTATTGTTATGTTTTAGGCAGGACGTTTCAAAGTACATGAGTTCTGTGTTACTTGCTGAGATGACTAGTGTGTTACTTTGATTGAATTGTTCTCTCTCCCTAGCATACGAGACTTCAGTACAGGTAGCTCATTTTCCTGTCTTTTCTGGCTTTGGGCATTTGGTGGGGATTTTTACTCCCCTTCCTCCCCTCATCTCCCCATTTTTTATTTTTTTTTTTTTAATCCTGCTATTCAAATGTCTCTCTTACTGTCTTCCACAGCATTGTATGTCAGTGACTTCACTTAGTAGTAGACATTGTGGTTCCTCAGTCATGTATCGTTGAGTTTAGGGTAGGAGAAACTATTAAATTGGACATCCTGTTAAGTAACTGGAAGCGAGTGTATTTGCTATTAATTGCTTCCATTGTGCATTGAAAAAAAATTTGTGCTGCTTCTGAATAGATTCAGAAGCTGGTCTGCACCTTCCATAACTTCAAAGCACTCCACAGCACTGTGTTCAGTCTTTCTGATGCTTGGCCTCAATTTCCTCCTCTCCCCCAACTTTGCACACAGGCTTTCAAAAGTATGCAGAAATTTTTTTTTTTATTTTTATTTTTTTTTTTTATTTTTGGACTCCTATAAATTTTCAGAATCCTGCATTTGATTCTAATTGATCCATAGAAATTTAAAACCTTTGACCAGACCGAAGGTATTTCAAGCATGGCTCTAAGATCTATAGACAATGCTGAAAATATTGGCAGTTACCTGTTAATGACTAGCTGTCAGCAGTCAGTACATCACTTCTGGGAAGAAAGGCCAGACAAATAATGACACAACTTCCCTCTGCATAGTTTCTTCCCATTACCCTGCCCTCTTTTTCCCCAAGAAGTATGTTTATTTCTAATGACAAAAGGTGCAAAAGGTGTAGATTAATGGTGGTGGTAATTTAGTGAAATTTCAAGCACACACTTTCATATATTGTATCTGCTACCTTTTAATTCCAGTAAGGGATGTATATGGAGAAAACCTCTTATGCTAATCTGGCTTCTGCAGTGCTTCATTTCTTGGTACAAATATATTTTTAAATTACAAAATATAACAGTATTTGCCATTAGGAAAATTCCAAAGACCATATACGTAGGTACCACTGGTTGTCTGCAGAAAGGTTTGTCAAATTGACTCCTTTCAGCACTTTCAATGCTACTGTTTTAATGGGGTATCTTCCAAATATATTCCCATTTTAAAGCTTAACTGTTTTCTTTCAATTCTTTATAACTGAATGGGAAGTCATTTTGTATCAAGAGATTTAGGTTATGGGCTGTAGTAATGGAACTGTCTTTTTTTCAATTTAGCAAAATACCATTAAGAATTAATTTATGGCCCAGTTACATTACTGAATCATAAAGGTATGTAGGAACGTTACACTCCAGGTATCCTTTCCAACAAAGTTCTAAAGATAATTTTTAAAATACAGACACTTTACTTCTTCATTGCACTGTAAGTCATATATATAAATATGATTTAGAGAACATGTTTTTACTGGAGATGCTGAGGTAGCAAAATGTACAATTGCAGGTAACACTCAATAGTGTGACACTGTGCGTTCGATGTGATTTTGCATTGTATAAGCAGCAAATGGAACAAAGGATGATTACTTTAAAGTGAAGTAGGTTCCCATCATTTGTTAGTACAAACATCAAATCCTGGGGGATAGTTCTTCTTGACTGAAGATGAAAAATAGGGAAAAAGAGCCCAAACAAATATATAAGAGCCACATCGTACATTGATGGACTATGATGAAAAGGTTTTGTTTGAGAAGGAGGTTTATGGCAGGTCTAGGGATGTGGCAACATAAGCCCCAACAATAAAAACCCCACCCCAAACAACCTGCCAACAAAGTAACATAAAACACAAAAGAACTCTTTCCACTCCCTGCCCTCAAACCAAGCAACCACCCAGAAAACACCTCAGAATGGGGAGAATAAGGAATGCCTTGATGTCACAGTATATGTGTCATAATTTCAATGATGTAATGTGCTAACCTAACTCCACTAGCATGAAGCGACAGCATGGATAGTTGAGGAGAGTGAAAGCCATATCACCTTCTACCATTCAGCAATAAACGATTTCAGTCACCTCATTCGTATTAGCTGATACCATGCTGTAGATGTTTTTGTGTAGGATGTTATCTGAGGGTTGTGATCATGGTGGATTAGACTAGGAGGATGGTATATGTTAGGACCAGCTGTGGTCAGGTTCAGTCATCATTTTTTGATTGGGAAAGTACATTATGACCTAAAAAAAATAGAAAATTTAGCGCATGATAGGGATGTGTGGAATGCAAAAGGGACAGAATTATAAAAGTAGAAACATTGGAAGTGACCTGAAAATGAAGAATGAAAAATTCATGCTCTTACTAAGCTTTCTTCCAAGCTGAAGTGTTGGGGTTAAAGGAGGATGAAATTACTGCAGAACTTCTGTGTTCAGCTCCTTCCACTTACACATTTTATGTTATAAATGTGAAACAGAAGATCCCTGCCCATGGCAGGGGGGTTGGAACTAGATGATCTTAAGGTCTTTTCCAATCTTAACTATTCTGTGATTCAGGAGTTCCAGCATATATCTCGGAAGCCAAGGCTGAAGAGAGGCACAAGCAGTGACTCCCTCTTCTGTACAGCACTGCTATGCTACTTTGAAGAAGAAAGGATTCAGAGCTGTTCTGTCTTCACATTCTCTGTTATGCTTGAAATTACCTTGCTGTTCTACAGGGGGGAAAATATTCCCTGGAATGCTTTGTCCATACTAGAAGATAATTCCATAATTTGTAAATCTCTGTTTTCTTCTTCATCTGTCCTGCAACTTTTGTAATTTCATGCATGCGAGGTGTCTGTAAAATGCTGCATAGTGGAAACAGTAGTGCTTCACCTAAGCATGTGAACATCTCTTTGGGTTACAGGCGATGATATATACTATATTTAACTCAAGTAATTTCCTAATGGCAGGATTTCTGCCTAGTACATAGTGGTTCCTGGAGCCCAAAACCCTGGGCTGATTTATGTTTAGGACCTGGCCTCTTGCTGCTGTTTCAAATCCTTTTTGCTGTGGATTATGATCTGGGTGTTAATTTATCAAAGTTGGGATTCACAGGTCACAGTCTTACAGCCAAGCTAGAAGAGTCTCATAAAGAAGGGTACATTCATCTTGTGACTGCATGTAAATATTCTGAGCTCCTATAGCTTTAGCTAGATGACTGTATTATCTCATTAATCATTTTGTGAGGATTTCTGTGGTGGTGTTCTCTCTTCTCAAGGATAGACAGACATTTAACACTTCTGTGATCGATAACTGAGTTATTGGAAGCTGTATTGCTTATAAACTGAAGTATAACCATTGCTGTCTGCTGCTTTTGTTGGCTGGCTTCTGTAAGATAGTATGAAGGTGAAAGAAAAGGCCAGGGTGTAAGAGCTGGCAAAAATGCAGACTTGCTGGATTAGAGAAATCTAATTTCAAGAAGAAATTGAGTTTGGACCTAATGTTTTACTGGCTCTAAGCAGTGATTTTTCTATCCCTCCTTTTAACCTCTCAGGGTATTGATTCTTTGCAGTAACTGGTGTATAGGAGCATCCAATTCCTTCAGCTGTGGAGAGCTGTCCAAGCAAACCTGCCAGGGTGTGCAAGAGCAAGGTTGCAGGATGGGAAGAGTGGATGCTCCCTGCAATGCCTTTTCTCGTGGTTTTTACTGTGCTGTTCCTGCCTTTTCTTGCATTGGCTATTAGGGAAAAATATTAGATTGAATATTAGGAAAAATTTCTTCACCAAGAGGGTGATTAGACATTGGAAGAGGCTTCCCAGGGAAGTGGTGGAACCACCGTCCCTGGAAGCGTTCAAAAACTGTGTAGATGAGGCCATCAGTCACATGATTCAGTGGTGGACTTGGCAGTCCTAGGGTAACAGTTAGACTTGATGATCGTAAAGGTCTTTTCAAACCTAGCTTATTCTATGGTTGGAAGCTTCCTGAGAGAGCTGGTAGGGGTCAGATACTGAGTACTCTGGCATTATCCATATGGAAAGAAGCTGAGCAAAATATTTCTCCACTGACTAGTGGGCAGTTTTACTGGAGCTAGTAACTTATGGTACTCTTAAATCACAGGTTATCTGCTGCTTCTTCCCTGCATGCAAGGAGGCTCTCCAAATAGATTAAAACCAAGACTGTTGCAGTTTTATATATATATATATATATATATTTTAAATAAAGCTTGTTGTGCTCCTGAGAGCTATCAAAATGTGAAGAAGACAGCTACCATCATGCCTACTTTCTCACACAGCCACAACAACCCTGAGTTTCATCTTATAACCTCTCTGCATGCTAGGAAGAAGGACTGCAACTGTTCTTTCCCCCAAAGTAATTTGTTTCTTATTCTTAATTTTGTTTTTTAGTTCCTGAAGGAAGCCCTGTTTAGCAACCTTACTTTATAATTAACTAAGTTAACTGAAAGTTTATATATGGCTATTTTATTTTCCTCAGGCGAGATCTTCTTTTGTGCCTCATGGTTGATTTTAACCAGATGTCTTTCACATATCTCATCTCTCCTTACAATCGTAAGAAAACAAACTATCAAAATGACCTTATAATTCTCAGGAAATTCAAATGAAATTTTTCTCATAAAAACAGCAGAGGAAATTATAGTTCTTAAATAAATGACCAGCCAGAGATCATCAATGACCTCAAAAGAAAAAGAACACTTACACTGACAAAGGAAAAATCCTACAGTCAAGCTTGAAAAAACTGATGTATAATGAATATGGACAAAAACCTTGGTAAATGTCTGAGAAATAACTGACAACATGTAGTAGCTTCTGTTCTCTAATGTAGGCTTAAAATGTTTCTGATACAGATGTTCTTTCTACTGAAAATATAGTGTTCTGGGATGATAATTTTTGGTAATGCTAGTTTGGTTCACTGTAACATTTCAAAATGTACTGTATTTGCTTAATTTGTTGAGCTGAAGAGATATGCTTTGGGTTTTATGTTGTCTGTCTGTTTGTTTTTTAAAGTATTAAGGAAAGCCTGTATGGTATGTTGAATTTAACAAAGTTAGTAGTCTATATTCTTTATGCTGAGGGATTTTGGTGGTTTTGGGGATTATGTTTTTTGTTGTGGGTTGGGTTTTTTTTTGGTTTTTCTTCACAGCAGTTTAAATAAACCAGTTCAGAAGAGTAAGATGCTGGAGAAGATGCTCAACTTGGCTATCCCATCAAGAGGTTAATTATGTCCACACAAAATAAAACTTGAACAATACCTTTATTGTGTTTGTAGGGCACACATTTATGGCCAGCCAGGTATTTTTATGCTGAAATAAGGTCACTGGACTATAACCAAAGCTGAATAAGAAGGAGAGTATTTATCTCATCAGTCTGGCTACTGAGACCACTACATCTGCTCAGGTGCAAACGGTGTAGCCAGTAGCTTTTTATCTGAACAGCTGTGATGATTAAGGGCCTGTGTTACACCATGCATGTTGATGGATATACCCTGCCTTTTCACATCCAGCTCACTACTGCTGAACGATGTGAACATTACTTGTAATTCCTAGGTCCAAAAGCATGTGCAACATCTTTATTAAATTTGGAGAACAGCAGTAAAGAATACAGCCAGCTCTTGCATGTAGCTTTATTACAGGGCAAGTTCTCACTTTGCCCAATTCATCATCCAAGTGATTAATCCTAATCATCATGCATATCAGAGCTCAGAATACTTGATTATGCTCATGAAAGCTATTAATTTGAAAGAAATCATTACAAAATTAAAGTGCATTGTTGTTAGGTGGCTGTCTGCCCTTTCCAAGTAGGAAGGAGCCACCCCACCATGAGTTAATGTATTCCTAAGTTAGGAGAGGGGTGCATGCCTCTGGGTCCAGCACCTGCTGTGCCAGAAAATCCCATGTAGGTGTAGAGGAAGAGGAATAAAGTTCTGATGAAGCGTTAGCCCATTGTGACCCTAAAAGGGGCTGCAGTTCCTTTTCTTTGTTTTGGAAACCTCTTTTGATGTATCTTTCATGGGCCATTTTATCTTGAAAAATGTGTATCTAGAATGTGAGTGGTCATGGCTTGCTGCCTGTAGTGAAGGGGGAGGAGGGTAATTTGGTGGGTTGGTCACTTTCTGCTCAGTGTTTTTATGGATAGCTTTCATATTTACCAATGCTTTTTTTTCCCTATGTACTTGTGATTTGACATTTAAAGGCCATATTGTGTGAATTAGAGAAATCACCGGGTACTAGAATGAGAAATGGTCTGAAAGAAAAATTGATCAGTAATTAGGAAAGTTAATCCACTCATGACAGTGAGCCTGAAATTTATCCTAATGTACTGCCAGTCAGCTATCCTAGATATAAATAAAGCAAGCTAGAAAAAAGTCTCAGAAGTCCTAGTAACAATGACAGGGGTTAGGATTATTAGGCTTCTCAACAGAGATTTTGCAGAGTACAGGTTTATGAATTATATAAATTCTCTAATTTTCTTTCTTTCATATGTTTCAGCTACTGAATATCTGCCATTTGAGTTATACTCACATCTTTCCAACCATAACCCCACAAGATAACATTTTAAAGAGCTAAAAATAGAAGAGCAGAGAACATTGGAAACATCCACCTTCCCTTTGCCTTGCCAAGGAACTATTTCCATTGCAGAAATAGGATTTCAAGCAAAAATGTAGACTTAACATTTTTTCCGTAATTATTTTCCACAGTTTGTTGTGCTAAATATAATCATAGAGATGCTTTATGACAAGAATACTTCTCATAAATATGGCAGAAACTTATGGTTCTGTATTTGAAATTAAGGCAGACTGTGACAAACTGTGTGCACGGTTGTGATAAGGAAACATGTTGAAATCTCTGGGTTTACATACAGTATGGTCAGCCATACAAAAAGACTACTGTCTACAGATTGTTATCTTACTGTGTTTTCTTACTCTCTTATGGTTGGTCATTCCCTGTAAAGTTAAAATCAAAATCAAACATTTAATTTGAATGTGATAAATGGATAAGAAAGCCACTGCAGTTAGTTGATTTTATCGCATGAGTGTGTCATTAGAAGGATACATACACCACAATTCAAAGCTGCAAGCGCTGCCTCCAGCCATTCCCCTGGTAATCATCATCCCCACTGCCCTCTTGGGGTTCACTCTCTGGCATGAGCTTGCTGATAGTGCTTGGGGCATGCTGTGGGCTACAGGCTGCTGCCATAGATGTTTGTCATTTGATGCTCTATAGAGTGAGATGGGAGACTAATATTCTTCTTTATTCCCTGCCAGCTGCTTTGCCAAGAAATAGAAGATTTCTTCAGGCCCTCTGTTTATTCCCATCCAGAAATAGCTTCTGTGTTCAGGACTAGCAACTGTCACAAGATTTCTGTCCCATTTTCCCACTTTCTTTGTTGCACATTTTATCTCCAGCTTCATTTGTGCAAATTTTAGGTTTAGTTGCTAACTGAGCAGTAAATGTAAGTTGGAAAATGCTGATAAACTCAAGTTGAAAATTATAAGCTTTAGTATTAATTTGAGCAAAATGGTATCATGCCATTGCCAAACCTTGCAGATGGAGGGGAAGCTAAAAAGGGAGAAGAAAAAGAAAAGTCTTAAACTCAAACAGATCCTTTACCTAAAAATTTCTAAGTGCAGAAGGGTTTTACTGCCTTATATGTGCTGTACTAAGTAACTATAATTCCTGTTTTCAGGAATTACTTTAAAATATTTTTGTCTTTTCTTGCTCTAATGATCATCTTGATTTTTGTTGTATTAGATAGTTAGATGTTAGGGATGATTTAGTATATATAATTTTGTAATAGTGATCCTTTTACAACTCCTAAAGGGTATAATTGAAAGAAATACCCTGATTGAAAGCCAGAATAACATATTCTTAACAATTTAATTTTACTTTTGTATAAAGAAAACTGTAACACAGACTCAGAACAGTGGGATGTGGAAGAGAATCAGAAGAGTAAAAGTGAGAAAAATCATGGTTTGAGGTCAAGGCAGCTTAATATGTAAAGGAAAACAGGAATTCATTCACTACTGCCCATCAGCAGGCAGGTGTTCAACCACCTCCAGGAAAGCAGGACTCCACTGCACATAATGATTACTGTGGAAGACAAACACTGTTGAGTCCAAATGCCCTCCCTTCCTTCTTCTTCCCCCAACTTTACATTCTGAGCATGACGTCCTATGGTATGGGGATATCCCTTTGGTCAGTTAAGGTCAGCTGTCCCGGCTGTGTTCCCTCCCAGCTTGTGCACCCCCAATCTACTTGCTGATGGGGTGATGTGAGAGGTAGAAAAGACTTTGGCTCTGTGTTAGCACTGCTCAGCCATAATGAAAACATCTCTGCATTATCAATGCTGTTTCTGCCACAAACATACACCATAGCTCCATACTAGCTACTATGAAGAAAATAAACTGTATCCCAGCCAAAACCAGTACAGATGCTTATGTACAGTGTGCTTTTTCTGTAGTGATCTAGACAGGGAAGAGAGCTAGGAGTAACAAGAAAATCTGTATAGACACAGTGAGTAGCAGACCAGCAAGTGGAGAGTAAAGGAGGTAGAAAGAGATATATCTGTACTTGGGAAAAAAAAACAAAAAAACAAAAAAACAAAAAACACCAACAAAACCAATGCAGAAACAGTAGATATTCTTAAAGTTGGTAGATCAGCACCTACACAGAATAACGTGCTTGCCAAGTAATGTGGAAGGGTGGAGGAATGGAGGGCTCACCAGGGACCAGCTTGATAAAGTAAACTGTGACTGTGTAAAGTGACAAATGTGCACTGTCAGTCACATCTGTAGCTGATTCCAGGGATGTGAGTAATCATGATCTTGGTCCCTTTGAAGGGGACTCTTTAATACAAAATCTTTCTACTGCAGGCTGAATTACTCCTCTCAGCCACCTCTCCATGCTCCTGAACTTGGCTGAAGTTAAAATAGAATGATTACTTGCAGAAGGATATACAGATTTCACATGGAGAGAGTTCACATGGAGACAGAACAAAGGATGGACCTTTGGGTGAGGTTGACCTCATGAAAAATGCTAAGAGCATTAAGGAGAGGCTGCTGCAGCTCCAAAGCTTCAGGAGGCAGGAGGATGTTCAATAAAAGGACAGTGCTGGCAAAGCATTGTGATAGGCATGCAAACGTGAATAAAAGTAAAAGGAAAACAAGAAAACAATCCTCAGTGGTGTCATTTTAGTGATTCTACACACTTAAAGTAAGCCTGGAATGCCTTCTCTCATCTTTGTCAGAAGCCCTTAAACTTTAATGGGATGGCATTGTTGCTCTCTATTAGAAGTGTTATTTGTGCTCTGCACAATCTGCAAGTGATGTCACCTTGATGGAAGAAACAGACTAAAACTGGAGTAAAGAGGGACAAACCTGCAATTTACAGTCACTTAGGAATCCTCAAAGAAGGAAGAGAGAAAGCAAGGCAACAGCAATGAGAAATCTTCAGAAAGGAAGCTTACACCAAAATGAAGAAATCCGCATCAATGATTCTATTCATTTACCCCACAGATACCAAAACAACACAGAAAATAATAGACTGAAGAATTGTCCTAGCAGCAAAATTTGACCATTTGTGGAAATCTTAGACCTGTCATCAACATCTCTTTATAGACATGAAACCTGCAGTAGAAGCCATGGAGTAAGAATGAATTCAAGCCCTTAATTTCAAAATGTCTTCAAATCACTTTACACAAACTGTTCTGACAGCCAAAAACTAATAATTGCATTAGAAAGAAGTGTAATCATTTGGTCCAGTGGACATGTGCTGGTAGAACTAAGAAGGTGGAAACTGAAGCAGTTTTGCCATAGGATCAGA
>NDXB01016561.1:136139-173747 GCA_002631895.1 Agapornis roseicollis
AAGCCAGAATAACATATTCTTAACAATTTAATTTTACTTTTGTATAAAGAAAACTGTAACACAGACTCAGAACAGTGGGATGTGGAAGAGAATCAGAAGAGTAAAAGTGAGAAAAATCATGGTTTGAGGTCAAGGCAGCTTAATATGTAAAGGAAAACAGGAATTCATTCACTACTGCCCATCAGCAGGCAGGTGTTCAACCACCTCCAGGAAAGCAGGACTCCACTGCACATAATGATTACTGTGGAAGACAAACACTGTTGAGTCCAAATGCCCTCCCTTCCTTCTTCTTCCCCCAACTTTACATTCTGAGCATGACGTCCTATGGTATGGGGATATCCCTTTGGTCAGTTAAGGTCAGCTGTCCCGGCTGTGTTCCCTCCCAGCTTGTGCACCCCCAATCTACTTGCTGATGGGGTGATGTGAGAGGTAGAAAAGACTTTGGCTCTGTGTTAGCACTGCTCAGCCATAATGAAAACATCTCTGCATTATCAATGCTGTTTCTGCCACAAACATACACCATAGCTCCATACTAGCTACTATGAAGAAAATAAACTGTATCCCAGCCAAAACCAGTACAGATGCTTATGTACAGTGTGCTTTTTCTGTAGTGATCTAGACAGGGAAGAGAGCTAGGAGTAACAAGAAAATCTGTATAGACACAGTGAGTAGCAGACCAGCAAGTGGAGAGTAAAGGAGGTAGAAAGAGATATATCTGTACTTGGGAAAAAAAAACAAAAAAACAAAAAAACAAAAAACACCAACAAAACCAATGCAGAAACAGTAGATATTCTTAAAGTTGGTAGATCAGCACCTACACAGAATAACGTGCTTGCCAAGTAATGTGGAAGGGTGGAGGAATGGAGGGCTCACCAGGGACCAGCTTGATAAAGTAAACTGTGACTGTGTAAAGTGACAAATGTGCACTGTCAGTCACATCTGTAGCTGATTCCAGGGATGTGAGTAATCATGATCTTGGTCCCTTTGAAGGGGACTCTTTAATACAAAATCTTTCTACTGCAGGCTGAATTACTCCTCTCAGCCACCTCTCCATGCTCCTGAACTTGGCTGAAGTTAAAATAGAATGATTACTTGCAGAAGGATATACAGATTTCACATGGAGAGAGTTCACATGGAGACAGAACAAAGGATGGACCTTTGGGTGAGGTTGACCTCATGAAAAATGCTAAGAGCATTAAGGAGAGGCTGCTGCAGCTCCAAAGCTTCAGGAGGCAGGAGGATGTTCAATAAAAGGACAGTGCTGGCAAAGCATTGTGATAGGCATGCAAACGTGAATAAAAGTAAAAGGAAAACAAGAAAACAATCCTCAGTGGTGTCATTTTAGTGATTCTACACACTTAAAGTAAGCCTGGAATGCCTTCTCTCATCTTTGTCAGAAGCCCTTAAACTTTAATGGGATGGCATTGTTGCTCTCTATTAGAAGTGTTATTTGTGCTCTGCACAATCTGCAAGTGATGTCACCTTGATGGAAGAAACAGACTAAAACTGGAGTAAAGAGGGACAAACCTGCAATTTACAGTCACTTAGGAATCCTCAAAGAAGGAAGAGAGAAAGCAAGGCAACAGCAATGAGAAATCTTCAGAAAGGAAGCTTACACCAAAATGAAGAAATCCGCATCAATGATTCTATTCATTTACCCCACAGATACCAAAACAACACAGAAAATAATAGACTGAAGAATTGTCCTAGCAGCAAAATTTGACCATTTGTGGAAATCTTAGACCTGTCATCAACATCTCTTTATAGACATGAAACCTGCAGTAGAAGCCATGGAGTAAGAATGAATTCAAGCCCTTAATTTCAAAATGTCTTCAAATCACTTTACACAAACTGTTCTGACAGCCAAAAACTAATAATTGCATTAGAAAGAAGTGTAATCATTTGGTCCAGTGGACATGTGCTGGTAGAACTAAGAAGGTGGAAACTGAAGCAGTTTTGCCATAGGATCAGAATAACATGCCAGGCAGACACTCATCTGCAGGGAACAATCAAAGATGAAAGGGTTTCTCAAAGTCAGAAATAAATAAATGCATCAATCAGTCATTAAGTATAAGGGGAAATTGCGAGCTAAATATCAGTGATACTTAAAAGTCACTATCTGTGCTTCTAAATGCCACCTTAAAACTGAGTCAAGAGCAGGAAGATAAAGAAAGGTCTCAAAAGTTCTCTCCTCAATAAGCTCAAAAGACTTCTGTTTACAGGGCACGCATCAATCTTGCATAGTAGATAATCTGATGTGATTTGCATTAAAGTCTGGTGTACATACAGCATAAGACAAATGCAAATTCTAAATTAAGTGAAGCTCATGGCACTTGAAATGCTAGAGGAGTATTACAGGAGACTAATTCTTTTTTCGAAGCTTAAGGAAAAGAAAAACTCTGATTGGTCTTGAGTCTTTCTTAACTTCACCCTCATCCTCTGATGAAGTTTGTGGTGTAGGAATTGATTCAGCAACGGCACATGAATAACATGGCTTTGATCTCTGTCTCTATCCATAACCTAGGATTGGGGAGGAAGTGTGTATGGGTACACTGGCAGCTTCTCCAAAATTCAGTGCTTAGGGTAAAGTGAGAGGTTACCTAGTTGCTTAGCAGAGGAAATTACTGCTTGTGAAGCAGACATCATATAAAAACTGGTGAAACATAGAGAATTTAGTTGAGATTGATATAAAAATATATATGCATAAAAATATGGTTTGCTACTTTGTAGCTGGACCATTGACAGAAAGTTTCTCTGGTTCTTGAGGGCAGGGGGAGTAAAAAGCATTTTAGAAATTATGAAACCCACGGTTTCCAAGTGAAGTATTTCCCCAGGACCTGCTACTCAGTGGAACTGATGCTGTCTGGCTTTTGGGAACACAAGTTTGCGGAACACAGAAAGATTCAGGATAAATCCTGCAGCCTTTTGGACCTGCTTGTTTTTTCCTGTCTCCCTGTGAGAGTGGAGGTGCTGTGCTGCATCCTCTGGGATGTACCGCTTCACTCCTATGCTGGGTTTCACTTGCCACTAGCTGGCCTTCATCCTGCAAAGGTAAATGCAGGTTATTTATAATGAATTCTGTGTAGTTGAATGATAATGAATCTGGTTGCTGGGTAATAGGCATTTTTAGTGCAGTACACAGTAGAAAACAATGGGAAAAGCTGGAACTGCAGTGAGCTGTCACTGTCACAGAACTGGGTTATAACAGTATCTGGGTGTAGCTGAAAATGGGATTTTTCTTATAACTGCTCCCTTTCAAAGAAATTACATTTTTTTTTTTCTGTCAGAAATGCTAGCATGCTATAAAGTTGTATGCAAGAATAACTGGAGCAGTTATGACAAGTTTACTTGATAATAACCCCAGTGGTTAAGAGTCACAAAGGACACCACTGGCTTAGAAAACTGCCATTATGATACCATTAATCCTGCACTTGTTCACAGTACAGCCTAACAATAAACACAGTTGAGAAATCTGGTCCCCATTTTTGGCTCTGGCCGTGGCCTACTCATTACCTCTTCCTCATTTCTGCCTCCTTTAGTCAAATAATGATTCCCATTTGCTTCAACATACACAGAATTAAAGTGCTATGTCTTTAAAAAAAGCAGAGGCCTGCAGTACAATATAGATGATATTAGAGTATGCTTATTTTAATCACTCTGATGCAATAGTATTTAGCTTATCTGAAATAAACTCCTGGCCTCAGGCTGTGAGGAGTAGATGAATGCTTACATTCAAAAAGATTTTGGGCACTATTACCAATCGCATGGTCTTCTCTTCCTGTGGTGGGGAGTTAGTGAGTTTTGGGACAAAGGAGTAACCCCTGATGTTTCTCTTGCAGTTTAACAGCATTGCTGGCTCATGTTGCAGACTCTGCTTTGGCCTGGCCATGAGCAATCTTCCTAGTAATGATGTGTCTCCTTAACATTTTTGGCTTGTTTTGGATTTAGTTTGCATCTTCAAGAAGTGTCACACAAAATAAGGAAAGTGTATACCCTGAGGTATTTGGAGAATAACTGCACCAGTTTAAGGACAAATGACAAGGAAGTTGGTATTTTCAGATGTTGTTTCAGCCAACTTAGGAGCACTGCAGATCACACTTCAGAGATTGTGTTAGCATGTCTCTGTGACTCCACAGTCTGGGTATAATATCTTGACCTTATTCTAGGGCAGCCAGTCTAAAGCAGTATTTTGCAGTCCTGCATGGGGAGTGGTAGGTTGGCAGTGGTCTGACAGCCAGCTGCTGTCTGTGGCTGCTGGCCTAGAGTGCCTCTGTCTGAAGTGAGTCTTTGCTGTGATGGCCCAGCAGCTGCGTGGTAATCTTTGAAGGGAAGAGCGGTGAAACTGGACAGCTTCCATAGCCTTTGAGGAGTGGGTGTCAGACCCATCTTAGCCCATTTAGAAATACGCCTGATGTCTTCCTGTGAGCATGCTGTTTCGGTTAGGTCCGTTTTAAGCTAATTTTGTTCTGTTCAGACTTTCTGCATAAGAGAAATTTTGGAGAAGATTTTTGTTCATCGGTTTCAAGTTAGTAGCTCATGCATGTGTATCTAAGCCAGAATCTCCTGCATCTTTTCTCATTTGAGATTTCTTTCAACTTTTAAGAAATTCAGTCTTTAATTTAATCTCAGCATTTGTGCAAGGCTGTCCCTGAAATAACTGTTATCCAATGATTTTAGCTTCTGCATTGGTTGACTGTAGCACAGTATACTTGGTACTTTATCATCTATTGTTAATAATACACCATGAGCAAAGATATATGTTTCATAGGTTTGTTTTACAAAAAAATTAGGTGACAGGAAACCCCTGAGAAATCTTTAGATAGAAAAGGTAGATGAAAAGAAAAGTGTAGTTCTTGGTAAAAGATTTATCTACTAACCATATGGATAGGATTGCATCAGAGATTATAGCAGTGCTGTTCTCTCCATTACATTTATGATTGTGTCAGCTTTTATGCAATAAACCCGTATTTTCTGGGTATGCTATAAAAATTCACATGGGGCTGGAAATTGTTGTGATGTGCTACACCTCAGCATACTAAAAATTGTAGTAAAACAGAAAGAAAATTTTCCATTAATCTCTCTTAAAAATATTAGAGAAGAATGAAGAGTTTATGCATGTTGTCATGATTACTGTCAGACAAAATCCACTGAGTTATCCATTGCAGGCTTATCTTTGTTCAGTAGCTCAGAACCACATCTATGTGCTTGCTGTGAGTTATGCATCAGAGCATCTATGTAGTAGCTCTTACTGCAATCTCCATGAAGGGAAGTTATTAAAAGGGAAAAAAAAATGATTCATATTCCCCCTCTCCCTCATCCATTCCTTTTAGGTGGAATGGGTTTTGTTTTCTGTTGTCTATTTACAAGAATCTCATTTATGGCCTTATTGGCAGACAGCTGCAGTAAAAGTCTGATGTAGCGCTGGTGGGAGTGGCTCAGTCTCTGTGTTGGCTTTCATGACCTCAGCCCCGGGCCCAGTAAAATGGTCACTTACTGGAGATGTAAGGCATTCTGAGGAATGGGGTTTAAGCATGTAGGTATTTGCTGTTATCCTGGCCCCATAATAAGATCCCTGGAAAACTGAAAAATGAAAAGTGTGGCAGACTAAAGCTCTTAAGAAAGAATTTGCTTGAACTAGCCTTCATGACAATAGTTTGAAAGGATTTGTCTTTCTAGTACTAAAAATACAAGGAGAAAGGGAGGAAATACTTCTTTTTTTTTGTATTTTTTTTTAACCATTCAGCACACATTTACAGATAAGTACTTTGGAAGATTCTAGATTGCAACAAGTAACACTAACAAGATTAAAAGTAACCGGTTAATGTATCAGATCAAATGTGTTCTGATTGCTTTGGATGAAGATGATAACCACGCACTGTTCTGTAATTCAAACCACTCAGGGAAGTGCAGAGCTGTGCAAAAGCTAGAATTTCCATTCTGTAGAAAACAGATATTTCAGCATGTTATTTCTTCCTAAATCTTACTAAAGAGTTAAAACTTTTAAAAGCTTGGTTTGGGAAAAGTCACAATATTTACTTCTTTGGCTCTGCTTATGGCTAAATTAGAGCTACTTCAACTAAGCTGCTGTTCTGGTAGTAGCAGTGGGGGTGAACTCCATCACTGCCTGACAACAGATCCTATCTCCCATAAAATCTTAGAATCAACTAGGCTGGAAAAGACCTTTAAGGTCATTAAGTCTTACTGTTACCCCAGGACTTCCAAGTCCACCGCTAAACCAGGTCACTTGGGGCCTCATCTACCTGGTTTTTGAACACTTCATAAATTTGGGACAGTGATTCCACCACTTCCCTGTGCAGCCTATTCCAATGCCTGATTACCCTCTTGGAGAAGAAATTTTGCCTAATATCCAACCTAAACCTCCCCTGGTGCAACTTGAGGCAATTACCTCATCCTGTTACTTTGAGAGAAGGGACCAGCCATGTCTCTTCATCCTCCTTTAAGGCAGTTGTAGAAAGCGACAGTGTCTCCCCTGAGTCTTTTCTTCTCCAAACTAAACAACCCCAGTTCCCTCAGCTGCTCCTCCTTATTCTCCAGACCCTTCACCAGCTTTGTTGTCCTTTTCTGGACCTGCTCCAGCAGCTCAGTGCCTGTGTTGTAGTGAAGGGCCAATGATGCAGACCTAGGCAAGGAAAAAAAAAAGTAGTGTGAAGTTTTTGGTCAACTCTAGGAATATCTTGACCATGAGAAAACTTACTAGAGGGGTAAGGAAGGGGAGAGAGAAAAAGCACTGAAGTTTACTCAGGAGTTCATCTTTTGTGTGCAGTAAAAAAATGTTTTCCTGAAAGTGTATTTTATATGTAGGAAAGGATTCTGTAGGTGCAAAAAAAATTTGCATAACACAGTCTTGGCACAGGCTTGCTATTCTCTTGTCTACTCTTGTGTGTTAGTTCTTAAAATGTTATAGACTTCTAAATCTTTGAAGTTAATTTAATTAGCAGCAAGGGCTTCTCCTGTCTAGGAAAATCCCATGCAATTTTATTAAGGGGAAAAATGGAAAAAGATAAAGATCAGGACCATCATTTTTAATTCAGTTTCACTGTCTCCAGTGTCTCATTATCCTCATTGTAAATGATTCATGGCCAGTAATTGTCTGTGAAGAACAAACAACTCCCCTATTCCCAAATCTCCCACACTCATCCTTGAGCTACCTTATTTTGGAGTAAGGCTTTCTCCTACAAAGGCTGCACAAATGTCTCTTTCTGCATGGCTGTTAGCAGTCATAAGAGAAGGGCTGGCTTGGAAATGGTTAGCAGACAGGGATGTCTGCAATGTCTGGGATGGCTGCACTCATCTGGCTCTGTCAGCAGGTTGCTTTGTGGTCCTGGATAAATCCTCTTGTGCCTCAGACCTTATTGGCAAGGTGTCATGCCAGGAGCTTGTTACCCAGAAAATGCCCTGCCTGGGAGGCTGTCATTGATGGTGTTGCAAACAGTGAAGATTGCCCTTGCTCCAGGAACAGTATTTGTAAGTTGAAGCAGCTGAGGATGTCACCTCTGCTCCTTTCCTTAGTCCTGTGTCAAGGTTCATGCTCAGCAAGACCTTAATAAGCCATAGAGATCAACCTGGGAGCAGATGCCAAAGCTCAGAGATGATTGTGGCTAGTTGTAATCCAGCCAGCTCTCTTGGAGAGAGACACAGTGTACCATAACACTGCAATGTAACCCAGCTACTGAGATCTGCTATGTGAATGAAATTTGGCAGTGGTTGCACTGCTGCCCTTTAGATCTATGGCAAAGCCAATAGTTATCATTTTGTGATGGCTGTGATACAAAAAAGTCACCTCTTTCTTTTCTTACTAGAGGATAGGAAAGGGATGTATAAAGGCTCTGTGTTCAGAGGTAGACCAGGAATGGGTTTGACTTGATCTCTGTAGCTGAGAAGGAAACTGATGTGATAAAGAAGCTGCTTTGGTGTCTCAACAGTCTGCTGGACATCAAAACAAACATCTTCAGGGTGATCCATGCATTGTCTTGGCTGTTTCTAATTCTCTAATAGTAGTTAGTCCTTGCCTGGATCACATACTGTCCCCTGAACAGTATTGCCTGTTGACTAGTAGCTCATCAGTACCTCTTCATTTAGCCCTGTTAACATGCCACTCAAAACATTCAGTGAAGATGAGGTAATTCTGCAGGAGCAGAATTACCTTAATTATCAGGTGAAAGATACAGCAGTGCTAAGGCCATGGCAAGTGAAACAATCTTAGTTCACAGAATCACAGGATAATTTGGGTTGGAAGGGTCCTTCAAAGGTCATCTAGTCCAACCCCTCTGCAATGAGCGGCGGCATCTTCAACTACATCAGGTTGCCCAGAACCACGTCCAGCCTGGACTTGAATGTTTCCAGAGATGGTGCATCTACCATTTCTCTCGGCAACCTCTTCCAGTATTTTACCACTCTCATTGTAATTTTTTTCCTCATGTGCAGCCTGAATCTCCTCTCTTCTAGTTGAAAACCATCACCTCTTGTCCTTTTGCAGGAGGCATTGCTAAAATGTCTTTCCTCATCTTTCTTATAGGCCTTTTTTTAGAACTAGAAGACCACAATAAGGTCTCTCTGGAGCCTTCTCCAGGCTGAACAACCCCAACTCTCTCAGCCTTTCCTCACTGGAGAGGTGCTCCATCTCTCTGATCATTTTTATGACACTTCTTTGGACTCTCTTCAGCAGTTCCATATCTTCCCTGTACTGAGGACTCCAGAGGTGAACGCAGTACTCCATGTGGGGTCTCACCAGAGTAGAGCAGCAAATTCCCATCCTGTAATTACTTACTCAAAATGTAATTCCATAATTAGGGATGCAGCTCACCCTTCAAAATTATTTCTGCCAGCTGCCTCTCTCTGAGCACTCATTCATGTCACCTCCTGGCCTCCTGCACCGGCTTTGGTATGCCAGGAGCTCCTGCAACATGTCCCTGCAGCTGTAGGACACTCATTTCAAAAGCAACTCAAAAAACAGTGTCATAGTAGCCTTGGGGTTTGTGTTCACTGACACACCTTTTGTTTCTGTGCAGTGTCTGGTTTCTAATTTCAAATGTATTGGATCCATTTGAAAAATTAAGTAGTAACCTACCTGGTTTAAAAAGACATGCTAACCTTTCTAGACAACAATAAAAAGCTGTTGCAAACTGATTTGTTATAAAACATTAAAAATATCAGATCTCAATTTTGTTTGTCAGTATTTCTGTATTTCTATATAATCAGGGTGTGATTACAGAGCACTCACAGTTGTCAAATGTGAGTGCTCTGTTGAATTGTGCCTCAAAAAATATTATTTTGTTTTATCATGAGAGTTGGCCTGAAAATATGAGTTGTAATTTGTAGACATTTGGAGATGTATTATTAGCAACATCCTAACAGGAATGTTTTATGTGTGTGACTGTAAGTGGACATAACCTAAAACCCATGTATTTAAAGAATCACCTTTGACATCCTGAAGTCAAGCAGCTAAAAATCTGAAAATGCTGCAGCTAAAACGTTTGTAAAAACTACCTTTTCTCTTTCTAGGCAGGTGGGAGGGAGCAGGTAAATAGCAGGAAACTATCTGAGACAGTTTTTAAGGTTGTAGCAGTTCCCACAGTTGCCAAAAAATCCCTGGCTTATTTGGTGTATGTACATTCACTGACCAGTTAATAGAGGAAGGAAGAATGTTTGTTAAATAAGGCAGTCATTTAATTGTGAAATAAGGTGTTTGCCTTGTTTAGTGCAGAAAGTGAAATGCGGACACTGAGCAAGAAGGGGCAGGAAGAGGCAGGTGTGAGTTATCAGTCACTTGGGTGCTGCCCAAAAAAATGGCCTCCTTGCCTGGTCTTGGCCACTGGGTTCCTTAATGGTGGTGAGTTTGGGCATTTAACCTCGATTTCTTATAAACCTTTTGCTAAACCAGTCTCACTTTCTGGACTTTTGTAATTGTGGCATAAATCAGGCCGTGTTTGTTTTAAAATTATGAAGTTTTGTGTTGAGGCACTGGAATGGGTTGCCCAAGGAAGCTGTGAGTGCTCCATCCCTGGCAGTATTCAAGGCTAGGCTAGAAGAAGCCTTGGGTGACATGGTTGAGTGTGAGGTGTTCCTGCTTATATGGCAGGGGGGTTGCAACTAGATGATCTTAAGGTCCTTTCTAACCCTAACTATTCTATGATTCTATGATAGGTACTCTAGGGAGAGATAGGGGGAATGATTGTAGGAGCCCCAGTTTATCCCCATTCTTGAGACTGTTGCTGAATAAATTTAAGAAGTAACTGGAATTGAAAGCTTGAGTGAAATTGTCATGGAATATATTTGTCCAGTTTAGGAATAGCTGCAGTACTTAAGCTACTGCCTTCTTTGCCCTCATTTCCTTATCAGCTTCTTATTTTCCATATGCTGAAAGCTGTATCATGTCATCCAAGCAGAATGGATCATGCAGTGATCTTTTCTGCTTCATTGCAAAGTCAGCCAAGTCAAATTAAACAACCTTTAGGTTAAACAGCCACAGTTTAACCCAGGTGAATTTGTAATGAAGCTGGTGAAGGGTACTTTCTGCAAAAAAATTATATTGGATGGTTGTATGAAGCACCAGAAAAAGCTAAGACTTCTAGAGCAGGATTTAAATAGTTCAGAATTAATAAACAAAATAAAAGAGAAAATTGGCTAGGTGCTCATTAGTTGACTCCAGTTTAACCTATGTAAAGGGTGAAATAGACATTCACGAGCATCAGTATGGCAAAACTGTGTCTGTGAAGACTATATCATAAATCACCTGTTAGAGGACCAAGCTAGTATTACATTGTCATTTGTAAAGTGTTTTGTTTTGCACCTTTGTGTTCCTTTAAAACAGCTGATAACGTGCATCAAGAAGTTGCTAGTTTTTATGAAAGGGGCATTAACATTTCAGGCTTTCAAAAAGTCTCACCTATAGCTGGTGTGGAGAGTAGCTTGTCCCTTACCTCCATGGTTAATACATGGTATCCAAATGTGTCTGGCACCAAATATTGCCTGGGATGTGATTTAAGGCTTGAGTCTAGCCAAGGCTGGAAAACTGTTGAAGCTCTGTTTCTTGTGGGGCTCTGAGAATAATGCCTATTCTTTTCCAGTGGAAACACTGTGGTGCCTTGGCTTCCGCCAGCCAAGTGCATTTGGAAATATTTCTTGTTCCTTAAGTTGCACAAGCTAGCAGGTTTCACAGATACGCATAAAAGCAGTGAGGCAGTAGTCAACTCTCGTTGCCAAATTTGGCAGGAGAATCAAAGCTTAAGCGGGTATAGGCATTCCCTGCTTCTGCAGAATACTGGTGTCTAGACTCAGCTTGAACTGCATTGGAAGCTTGCAAAACTGCTGGAAGCCCTCTACATAAAGACAGATTTTAATTCTGCTGTTCTCTGTTTCATACAGCCATTTCTTACATTGCACCACAGGAAAGAGACCTCTGTGCAAGAATCGTTTGAATGCATTGTAAAACAGATCAAAGCACGTTTCTGTCGCAATGAAAAATCAAAACACACATTTTACAAGCTGTTCTTTTTTCACAGCGCTGCCCACAATATTATAATATTATAATGTTAGAGGGACAGTTCTGTTTGCAGGTCCTAAACTGAGTTTTGGCAACTTACAAACAATGACACTTCAATGGCAAGTTTTTAATCATGTCCTGGAACTTAAAGCTTATTTTGTTTCCCTATCATCTTCTTTCTCCCCTTCCAGTCTTTTTCTCAACCTCCTACTGTCAATTTTTGTTGTTATTTTTAGATTTAAATCTCAGCTGTCCTGTGGGTGTTAGAGTAGAAATACATATTCTGTTCATGTTTTTTAGCAAGTACATCTCCCTCAAACTCAGCTAAATTTAAGCTAAGTTCAAGTACAAATAGTCATAATGCACAGATTTCAATCATTTTGTGGTGAATGCATAAAGGCACAGCACAGTGGCTGGCAGCTTGGTTAATTTTTACTTGCTGTCACACAGGGAACTAGATACTCACTCAATAAAATGCATTTGTTGCCCTGTTAAACAGTAGTAATGTACTCAAGTACGAAAATCACTTTTAAGCAAGTAACAAGAAAATCCTTTTAGCCTTTCAAATGCTTTTGTGTATTGAAAAATATTTATTCTGATAAAGCATTGTGAAACTGTGTTTTGGAGGTTTTCTTATCCTTTTCAAATGGGTGTACATTGAATGCATCAAAGTGGAAAAACAAAAAAAAAAGAAGGATGTATGATTTCTTGTCCGTTATAATTTTCAGTCATTTCGCTCTTTCTCTTTTCACCAGGATGTTGCATGCGAAGTGTGCAGCCATTTTATATTTTAGATTTGGAAAGGTTTTATTGTGGAGGTGAGATTCCTGCTGTGGTTACTGCTGTATGCACAAAGATGTGTGAATTTATAGTTGCCTCCATTCCTGTGGCTGCAATAAATTGAAATGGGAGGAGGAACTCTAAGTGCGCCAGTCAAGCAATAGAAGGATGTGAGGAGGGAAAATGAAATTTAAGCAGGTTAGAGAGCCTAAGGCAAAAGAAGTTCCCTCTGCTTTTTGCAGAGGACAAGGAGCTTTCCTTGGATCTCTGCTTGACTGTGGTGATCTTGTGCAATAGTGCTGTGCTTATCCTGATCAAATGGCATCCACATGCAGCTCCCCTCTGTCACTATGCATTTTTAAAGACTGTCTGATCAAAGAAACTCTTGTGAATAAGTTAGATGTGTTAGAAATTTATTTACATCTTCTTGGCTCAGTTGAGTTCAATGTGCTGGAAAAAAACCCAACCTACTTTATGTTTTCAGACACCAGGTTTTTTAAAGTATTTCTTTTCAACCTCAGCTGTGAGTGTTGTTTAGTTTATGTTGAGGATTCTGAGACCTGACAGGATTTGTGCTGAAGCAAACCTACTGAAATCAAAGCTCTCCTTACTCTAACTGGAGGTGTTTCCTTTGTGGGCAATGTTGGGGAATCTGACTCTGTGAGTTGTATTTGGGATTGGGTGGGAGGTTTGGAGATCATTGGCATGAACTGAAGTAGAACAGCCCAGAAGACTGTGCCTTATCCAATTGTAACAGCCCCCAGTAGAAACGCAATGCATGCTCACTCCCTTGTGATCTTTTTCTTTAATGTCATGATGGGTAACCTTAACCAACATCAAAGGCTCATTCCAGTTGAGCTCTGATGTGTATTTCTAGTTAACCACTTCTTAGGAATATTACACCTGCTACAAAGGTTTGTTTTATGCATGAAATAATTGGGTCAGAAAAAAAAGTTGTTTTTTTTTTTTTTTAATAGTACTTTTTCTATTCAAGATAAATAAGTGAAAAGAAAGCTAGCTAATTGAACTTGAAGCTTTCTGTAGCTTTTCTGTTCAAGGAGAGTAACCCTAGCTTACTTTAGAATAGCCAGCAAGGCAGTGCAGAGCGACCTGTGGGAAGGTAAGACACCAGTGGATCAAAATCCTGTTTCTTCTTGGAGTGTGGACTTGAATCTGCTTTCCTCTATTTCATAAAACAGACCCAGCCTCCAGACTTCTTCTCTCTTTCTCTGCAGAAGGTATGTGTATAAACAAACATGTGGGTGTTTTTGCATAATTGAGCAGTTCCAGTGGAAAAGATGGATGACTCAGTACATCTGAATTGTTGAAAATAAATGTCCTGACAGTGATTTGTTAGAGGTAGTTAGTCTGCCTGTTAAAACCAGCCTCTGTTATACATACCTCCTACTTTGAAGTTGGAAGATGGAGTATCCTTCCCCTGCCCCCTTTGGTTTGGACTCAGTAAGACCTGCCCTTGCACTTCATCATGGCTCCTGTATCCAGGCAAAGGGCAGTTTGCTCATTCATGGCTGGATGAGGATCGTTCCAAAATGTTGCCTGGGTGATATGTGGCATGCTAGAAATAACTAATGGTCACTATGCTCTAATGTTCTATGTGTGTCACCCAGATACCACTTCTTCCAGGGGAGGAACTAATCTGTAGCATGTATGCCACTTTTCACGGCTATGAATTAATGAAGGTGGGTGAAATGTTCAGAAGTACCTCAGCTCCTAAGCTTAGGTGGTGGGGAGTGGTTTAATTTTCCAATTGTTTGCTTTCCAGCTGGATCTAAAGTAACTAAGGTGGACACTGGTGTGTGAAGGGTCACTTTGTGGTGGCATAGAGTATATAGGGCGGGGGGATTGTAAGTGTTTCACTTGTAAGTATTGTGACAGCAGGTATCTAGAGAGACTATGGAAGGCTTTGCTTCTGGTGCCAAGCAGTGACCTCAGCATTCAGTGGTTTCTGGGGTGAAGGGTTAATTCAGCCTGGGGTTAGTTCCCAAGCTCTTGTGCCCTCTCTCAAGCCAGCTGCAAATGATGGACTTTCAAACTTAATGTTTGCTTCCCCTTTTCTCTTGGCTTGTTGAAAAGAAAAGCCCCACAAGCTTAGGTTTTCCTCAACCATTCAGCATGTTTTTCTACCTAATTTAAATAATAATAATAATAATAATAAAGATAGATTACTCACAGCAGTGAGCACAGCTTACAGTAAACAGCTTTTGTCGAAAATCTGTGTTGAATGAGAAATGACGTAATTATTTTCTTACAGATAAACATGTATATGTGCTTTATTGAATCACTCCTTGTGCTGGTGATGTGTGCATGTTCATGCCCTTAGTTGTTTCTTTGTATACTGATAACATAAGAAAGTATGTACCAGAAACAAAATACCTACCTGGTTTTTGGAAATCTGTTGTATATAGGGTTGACAGGAAAAAAATAAAGGCAAAAGGCCTTTTAAGAAATACTGCTTTATCCTTTTTAAGAAAAGTTGGATTAAATTATTCAAATTAAAAATCATTCAAGATTAATAAATAAGAGAGGCAACAGGAATAATTTTCATTTCCTTCATTACCATATATAATTATAGACTTGGGGTAGCATGAGAAAAATGTAGAATGTATTAATAGAACTATATCTATTAGAACTATACTGTTTTTGCTTCCCTCAACATGAACACATAACTAACAAAAATACTGTTACAGTGCAAGTCCTCACTCAGTAAAAAAATTAACTATTAGCTATTATAATATACAAACCATAAAATGGCTGTAGGAGGAGTTCTCTTTCCTCAACATGAGGATGTTGATGTTTCTCGATGAGAAACTTAACAGGAGCTGGCAGTGTGCACTTGCAGCCCAGAAAGCCAACCATATCCTGGGCTGCATCAAAGGGAGCGTGACCAGCAGGTCAAAGGAGGTGATCCTGCCCCTCTACTCTGCTCTCTTGAGATCTCACTTGGAGTATTGTGTGCAGTTCTGGTGTCCTCAACATAAAAAGGACATGGAGCTGTTGGAACAAGTCCAGAGGAGGGCCACGAAGTTGATCAGGGGACTGGAGCATCTCCCATACGAAGACAGGCTGAGAGAGTTGGGGCTGTTTAGCCTGGAGAAGTGGAGACCTCCTGGCTGTGTGGAGACCTCATAGCAGCCTTCCAGTATGAAGGGGGGCTATAGGGATGCTGAGGAGGGACTCTTCATTACAGACTGTAGTGACAGGACAAGGGGTCACAGGTTAAAACTTAAACAGGGGAAGTTTAGATTGGATATAAGGAAGAAATTTCCTGTGAGGCTGGTGAGGCACTGGAATGGGTTGCCCAGGGAAGTTCTGAGTGCTTCATCCTTGGTGGTGTAGGATGGACAGAACCTTGGGTGGCATGGTTTAGTGTTAGGTGTCCCTGCCCATGGCAAGGGGGCTGGAACTAGATGATCTTAAGGTCCTTTCCAACCCTAACTGTTCTATGATTCTAACATGTAGAAAAGTTCTAGCTACTTGAACATTGTATCAATTTTGATCTTAATCACCAGCACCAAATTCATCCCTGTAATGGTATCAGGAATAGATTTGGCTCACTGACCTGATGCTAACATTGCACAGCACTTCTGTATCTGCAGAAGCAATGGTGAAGCTGACTGGAGTTCCACAGAGCATAGTTTGGGGTGTGAGAGTAGGCTCTGCAGCAGAGAAGCTCCTGTTTAGAAGATCCTGTACCAAAGCATAGTAAGAGCATGCTTTGCAATAGCTTTGTATTGCTACATTTTGCTGCACAGAGAAAAGTGGTGTGGTGGTGGTGTAGTGTGTAATGTGTAGTGTGTGATGTGTAGTGTGTAATGTGTAGTGTGTGATGTGTAGTGTGTAATGTGTAGTGTGCATCCCCCATGCTTAATATTGTATAACATTTCAAAACCAGCGTATTCAGATGTGCCTCTTGGTTTGCAGAGAGAAGACAGGTCTCAGTTCCTACTGTGCTTTCTAATCAACTTGTAAGCATGCACTGAAGTGCCTCTCTTATTCTGGCCTGAGTAGTTTGTTGATGTTTTTAAAAATGAGCAGGTTTTTCAGTTGATAATCTCAGATCCATGAGCTTCTGCCATTTCTGTACTGCAAAACTTTTGTTGTTTTCCCTGTTGAAAAGAGTCAATCATCACAAGAAGTAGTTGCTCATTAGTGAGGAAGGGAAGAGGGTAATAAGGTGGTGTCAATTATTTTATGTGCTGCTGATCTATTAATGTTGTCCTTAGTAGGTGCATTACTGAAAGAAGACATGAGGCACTTAAATTCCTTTCTAGGTCTCTATTTTATCTTTGCAGTTTTTCAGAAAGTTATAAATTAGGTTGTTAACTAACTGATTTATGGGATATGCCTATTGTGACAATAATTTTCTGTGTCAGTTGTAAATTACCTTCTTTTATTTTGCCATCTGCATAATTATATTTTACCCTTTTGCCTGTGTACATAATTTGTTACCCTGACAACCTTTATCATTCTAACATTGTTTTGGGTTTTGCCAATTTTTTCTCATGTGAATGTGATACTGGAAAAATAGATATGTACCTCAGTGACATGAAATTTTAAGTGACAGCGCTATCTAAGACTTAAATTAACTAAGATGCCTGAATAAAATAAATGGAAAAAATGTTTTTTAACTGCAGAACATGACATGCAAAATAGCCTGTTTGTAAACTGAAGATACGGAAAATCAGCACTTGTTGTTTTTGTTTGTTTGTTTAATAGATTTACCTATTTGAATTAGTTTGACTTATGGTAGTGTGAAATCTGTGCAACTTTAGTAATTTTTGCATTGGCTTGTTGAGTAATAGTATCCCCATGGTTCATCTCTTTTGAATATAAAAATATCCATGGGAATCCCTGTGGTACAGGTTTGTTTTTCATTATAATTAAAGGACATGAATTCACATTTACTTTTAAAAAACCCATTTCCTGTACAACTACTCTATGGTCTACTAAAGGGAT
The DNA here is from genome assembly GCA_002631895.1 of Agapornis roseicollis. Lineage (NCBI taxonomy): Eukaryota > Metazoa > Chordata > Aves > Psittaciformes > Psittacidae > Agapornis > Agapornis roseicollis. The sequence continues at coordinate 153,400 of NDXB01016561.1, forward strand.
GGGAAAAATAAAAATTTATCTCTTGTGAATCTACAGATAATCTCTCTCTCTTTATATATATATATTTATATATATAGATAGATAGATAGATAGATAGATATAGTGAGATAATAATCCAAAACAAAAGCAAAACCAAAAGTGTGTCTGTTTTTCTGTATTAAAGTAGATAATATAACTTTACTGGTATTAACCTTGAATTACATGTAAGGGGCTTTATTTGTATTTTTTACCTGATAGTGGTGTTCCACATCAGGTTTTGCCACATAGAAACTCCATTGATATTGCATAATGAAATAGGCAACAGTAATATTGTAGAACAAAAGTGAAAAGATGCTATCTAAAACCTGATATATTATGTAGTATTACTTTGGTTGGTTGGTTGGTTGGTTGTTCTTTTTTTTTTAGCATCAAAAGAAAGCATGCAAAAGAAAGGAGACTCTTCATTAGGGGCTGTAGTGACAGGACAAGGGGTAATCAGTTAAAACTTAAACAGGGGACGTTTAGATTGGATATAAGGAAGAAATTCTTTCCTGTTAGGGTGGTGAGGCACTGGAATGGGTTGCCCAAGGAAGTTGTGAGTGCTCCATCCCTGGCAGTGCTCAAGGCCAGATTGGACTAAGCCTTGGGTGGCATGGTTTAGTGTGAGGTGTCCCTGCTTATGGCAGGAGGGTTGGAACTAGATGATCTTAAGGTCCTTTCCAGCCCTAACTATTCTATGATTCTATGTTTTCTTGCCTGCACATTACATAGGTACTGAGATGTTGCCTATAAAAGTGCTGACAGTGTGATCATCCTTGCTGCCATTTCTTAGGGATGGCCAAAGGGAACTTGGTGAGTGTATTTACATGAACTTTTCAAGATCTGTCTGATGAGAGCTAAAATTGCTTCCTGATTTATTTGAGCTGATGGCCCTTAAGCAAAATCCGTTAGTCTTCTGAAAGACTCCCATTTGACCTTAGTGGACTCTAGATCAGGCTTTGCATCATTAAACAGCTATATTTCCTGGTTCTTGGAGATGAATGCACTGGATTCTTCCAATCATATCTGAATTAAGCTATATGAGCCTGATGTACAGTGATACTTTGTAATGTAAATTATAAAGGAAATTGGAATAGAATATTATAATGGTTCCAGAGGGCCACAGTGGTTATTAGTCTTGTTATCACACTTCCATCTGTCACCTTGCAGAGTCAGAAAATAGTGTGGAGGCAGAGACCACAATACTGGGGACAAATATCAATCTTTGAAACCAGCTTGGTGAATTGAAGCCTGCTGTGGCTTTGTGAAAGGCAGCTAACTGTTCCTGTCAGCATCATGCAGTTAAAAGTATATTTATGGGGAAAACCAGCTATAGCTATACAAATATAAGAGTTTTCTCATAAAACTGAGATGATAGCAAAGAAGTCTTTATATGTAAAAATTTCTTTTATTTTCCTCAGATATTGAGGCACATGATGTAAATTTCATAGCTTTAAATACTAAATTTGAAGAAAAGAAAAATAATTTCATGTTAACACTTGATCTGTGTAAGATTACTTGGAAAGGTGCCTGATTTTACTTCTATTTCTTATTTCTCACAAAAACCACCAAACTTCTGAGAGCTGAAGTGAGTAAACTCTAGAATTGTGTTAAGTGATACTGTGCTAGGGTTTCAGCGACTGTTTTCTGCTGAACTGAAGGTTGAAGCTGCTCAGTTTGCTTGTCAGATTTAGGAGTGGTAGCAAAGTAAATGGCCCGGATATCTCAGCTTTCCACAGTTAGAATAGAATAGTTAGGGCTGGAAAGGACCTTAAGATCATCTAGTTCCAACCCCCCTGCCATAAGCAGGGACGCCTCACACTAAACAGTGTCACCCAAGGCTCTGTCCAACCTGGCCTTGAACACCTCCAGGGATGGAGCATTCAAAACTTCCCTGGGCAACCCATTCCAGTGCCTCACCACCCTCACAGTAAAGAACTTCTTCCTTATATCCAATCTAAACTTCCCCTGTTTAAGTTTGAACCCGTTACCCCTTGTCCTGTCACTACAGTCCCTAATGAATAGTCCACTCCAGCATCTCCAATTTAAAGACAAGGATGTCGTGTGGGAGAGTGTCGAACACTCTGCACAAGTCCAGGTAGATGACTTCAACTGCTCTACCCCTGTCCTTCAGTTCCGTAGCCCCATCATAGAAGGCCACCAAATTGGTCAGGCAGGATTTCCCCCTAGTGAAGCCATGCTGGCTGCCACCAAGCACCTCGTTGTTTTTCATGTGCCTCAGCATACCTTCCAGGAGAATCTGCTCCAAGATGTTGCCAGGCACAGAGGTGAGACTGACTGGTCTGTAATTCCCTGGGTCATCTATTTCCCCTTCTTGAAAACGGGGGTTATATTTCCCCTTTTCCAGTTGTCGGGAACCTCACCTGACTGCTGTGATCTCTCAAATATGATGGACAGTGTCTTAGCAACTTCACTTGGCAGCTCCTTCAGGACCCATGAATGGATTTCATCAAGTCCCATGGACTTGTGCACATTCAGGTTCTTAAGATGGTCTTAAACCAGATCCTCTCCTACAGTGGGCCCAACGTCTTCATTCTCACAGTCCCTGCGTCTGCCTTCCAAGATTTGGGTGGTGTGATCAGAGCCTTTGCCATTGAAGACCGAGGTAAAGAAGTCATTCAGAACCTCAGCCTTCTCCAAATCCATGGTGGCCAGTTCTCACCATAGCTTCTGGAGGGGGTCCACATTGTCCCTGGTCTGTCTTTTATTTGCAATGTAGGGACAGAATCCCTTTAACATCCCTAGCTAAGTTTAATTCTAACTGAGCCTTAACTTTCCTCATCTGGTCCCTCCTTCCTTGACAACACCCTTCTATTCATCCCATACCACCTGTCCTTGCTTCCACCTTGTATAAGCCTCTATTTTCCTTCTAGTTTTCCTCAGCAGCTCCTTATCCATCCAAGGAGGTCTCCTGGCCCTCCTGCTGCACTTCCTTCTAGTCGGGAAGCAACACTCCTGAGCTTGTAGCAGGTGATCCTTGAATATCATCCAGCAGTCTTGGGCCCTCCTGCCCTCTAGGGCTATATCCCATGGAACCTTACTGAGCAGGTTCCTGAAGAGGCCAAAGTCTGCTCTCTTGAAGTCCAAGGCAGTGAGTTTGCTGCACGCTCTTCTCACTATCCTGAGGATCTCGAATTCTACCATCTCATGATCACTGCATTCAAGGCTGCCCTGGAGCATCACATTTCCAATAAGCCATCCCTGTTGGTGAGCATGAGGTCAAGCAGGGCACCTCTCCTTGTTGGCTCCTCTATTACTTGCAGAAGGAAGTTGTCTTCCACACAATCAAGGAACCTCCTGCATTTCTTGTGCCAGGCCATACCATCCTCCTAAAGATGTCTGGGTGGTTGAAGTCCCCCATGAGGACAGGGGCCTGCAAACATGAGGCTGTTCCTATCTGTCTGTTGAATGCTTCATCCACAGAGTTGTCCTGATCAGGCGGTCTCTAACAGATCCCCACAGTGATGTCTCCCATCACTGTTCTCCCTTTAACCCTGACCCACAAACTCTGTTAACTGCTTACCTGTCCCCAGACAGAGTTCCATACTCTCCAGCCTATCCCTAACATAAAGGGCAACTCTCCCTCCCCACCTGTTGGACCTGTCTTTTCTAAAGAGCCTGTAACCTTCCATTCCAACACCCCAGTCACAGGAGCCATCCCACCATGTTTCTGTGATGCCTATTATATCATATCCCTGTAGACGTGCACACATCTCTAATTCCTCTTGTTTGTTCCCCATGCTATGGGCATTTGTATAGGGGCATCTGAGCTGAGCTCCAAATGAAGCTGGCTCATTGGCTGGAGTGGCTGCAAAGCATTTATTATAGGCGACTGGGAGTGTTGGGATGAAATGATGCCTCCCTCCCCCAACCCATCTAGGTATGGATGGATGCGCTATGTAATTCTCCTTAACATTTATAAAATGTGTGGGGTACATAAAATCATGTTTCCTTAACGTAGTTATGTCTCTTGAGCATTCTTGGGAGCATTCCCACTGTCAAGTGCAACTGCTTTCCCATAGTGTCTACCTAAGCAGTGACATGGCTGCAGTCACTTTGTATATGACTTTCTGTGAGTGGAGAGAAGAGATTTGGGGATTTTGTGTTTTTTGTTTCTTGGAGAGTGGAAGAACAGAATTGAGGATAGAGTGTATTAAATTCAAGTAGTTGCCTTTTCTCTTCCATGTCTTGTCTTGTTCCATTTTTTCATCTGCACATGTATGGTGTCTATTCAGTAGCAGAGAACAGGCAGAAGCCAGATTGAAATCTGACTGGTTTGCAAAGCAGGAATGCAGGCAATGTATTTTTCAGATCTGACTTTTTTTTATGTCCTTCCTTTGTTTTCACAGTCCTAGCTTTAAAACCAATACATCACCAAAAAGTTAATCTTGTCAGTTAACTTGATGGTTAAATGCTAATCTTGCATTCTAAGCATGAATATAAAAGGCTGTAGTACAGAGAAAATCAGAGATGCACTCGTTTTTCTTTATCCTTGATTATAGAGTTCAGTGCTTGCACTGCTCTCTTCGATGAAAGAGACCTGTAATCACCTTCTGCACTTCCTTTTTATGCTCTCCCACTACTCAATTAAGAACTCATTAAACTGCACACCTGCAGTGTCCTTCCCTGAACTGTAGTTTTTAACCCCCTACTTCTACATAATTATAATACAGCCTGTGGATTGCTTGGCTTCAGCCAAATAAAAATCACAGTAAAACTTATGAAAATAAAACTTCTGGATTGTTTACACCCAGTTCATAAATAAGAAGTGAAATGTTCTTTGGTGAACACTGAAGACTATAAATTATATTTACCATGCCTTTCTGAGTAGCTGGTGCAGGGTACAGTGTTAATTGGTGAATTACTGTAGTGAATGACTGTAGGACAGTGATGCTTCCATTTGAGTGGATTTGATGGAGTGGAGGCTTGGGGACCTGCTGCAATATTTATGTTGGATGTAACTGCGAGATGGTACTGTTTCATGACTTTTTTTTTTAGTGTCCCCTCTTGGCATATGAGCTTTATGTCTTGGAGGAAATGTTTTGACTCTGGTTTGTTTTGGAGGATCTCTTGAAAGTAGCATGAGTTTAGGGCTTTTTTCGTGATGTTTAGCACAGGTTCCCTAAAGAGGGCACTGCCTGTATGCTGTTAGTGGTCAGATGTGTTCATGGAGTAGTGTAAATATACAGGATTGATTGGGAAACATAAAAACTTTGTGTTCTTTTCTCCAGCCATAATGTTCCGTAATTTGCAATAATCATGATGACTTGCTAGTACTGCAAGAGAGGCAGCAAAAATAGTGAACAGTATAATCTGAACAATAAGATTTGAACAATGTAACCCTCAGTATATGCTGAGTGATGTTTGCATATTAGCTCTGGTACTTCAGATATTTTTTTTTTTTTACATACTTTCCTGAATTAATTTCCTTCCAAGTCTGCCATTTAATGCCTACCACAGCAAGGTTTTATAATGCTTCTTTTAAACTCTGTACTTACTGTCACTGTAAGATGCTAATGGTAAAGAAGCTGCAAGAAATACCTGCTTTGCTTTAATAATGGTTTAGTATCCTAAGAGTAATTTTTACTGTGTGCATCTATACAATGTACTTCGTGCACTTTTTCTGCCTACACTGAATAAATTTTATGTGCCACTGCCAGAGAGTCATTTGAGTGCTTCCTCTAAAGTTTTAAATGACAGCAAAATGAGGGATGGAAGGAGGGAAGACAGGAAGAGAAGGTGATTGCAGGTTCTTATTATTTAGAAGAGACAATAGAGACAGCCCAGAAGTGGGGGAAACATGAGGAGTTCTAGGAGGGAAGGCATAGGTGCTTTAGGAACATGGAGAAAATGTAGGATAAAGGAAGAGATGGTAGCAGAAGAAAAGTAAGTGGGGAAATTCAGTCTCATGTGACATAATTTTCTTATGGGATACTTAGCTACAAACAGACTGGCACCCCTGTAGCAAATGAGAAGTGAAAACTCATGCAGATGCCCAGTGTCTACCGAATATCTCATTAGCAGTCCTTTGAAAATAATGTGCATGTTCAAAAAAACAAAGGGACAAGTGTCTTCCCTGGCCAGTTCTGGTGGGGCATTTTGCTGCATGTGGAAGGAGCCTGCGGGAAGCATGCTGAAGCTGTGCCCTGTTCAGGGGTAGCTGCTGTTTCTGGGAAGGCTGCGAAGCCAGGCACAGGCAGTAGCCCTGTGAATGCGCATCTGCTGCCAGCGCTGTGCCTGCTGATCAACAAGTACTGCCTGCTGTTGAAGGGCAGTGACGCCTGATTCTGTGCCTTAGGTGGTTCCCCTACAGGTGATATCTATACTGCAGATATATGTACAATATATCTGTACAATAATAATCTCCTTTCCCACTACGTAAGCCTATCTGCACTCTATAACCTTCAGTATAGCGGATAACAAATAGATCCCCTCTAAGAACTGGTGTTTCACAAATGTATCAAGCTTACCAGGAGCTCTGAAACATGGTTCTTTCAGGTATTTTGTTGGGTGGGGAAGTCTTAATGTGCAACTTAAAACTATATGTAAGAAAGTAGCAGGAAAAAAAAAAACAAACAACAAACAACCAAACAATCAGCCTAATGCTGTGGCTAAATGAGCTTTTATCAAGGACAGGAGCAAACACGTAACAGTCAGTTTGATTGCAGTTCACAGCCAGAAAAATTGTATGCTTGCTGGGCTCCATCAGGAACACCTGTTAGCAGGAGGGATTCCTCTCTGATGAAGCCTGAAAACTCCTTCCCAAAAGGGTTTGTTTTGTTTTTTTTTTTCAAATGCTATTAAGTGTTTCCCCAGGCTATTGCTGGAGCTTGCAAACTCCAAAGCGCCAAAGGGAATCCTAACGGATCAGAGCAATGATGCCAAGTGTAGCACTTCAGCGCAGCATTGAGCAGCAAGGGAATGCAGGCAGGCAGCAGGAGGCCATGCAGCCCTATACACAAGATGAGAGAAAGGAGATTGTACTGGACCAAAATGGGAATAGAAATCTAGACTTCTCCATTGTATACCCCAGGTAGTGATTTGGGGTATCGATCACGGAGTGTAAAAGCAGATGTAGCTGATGTGTGTTCTCTATGTATTTATAGTGTGTTTACACATATGTGTTATTGTTACACACATTGCAGGGTAGGCATTGTTAAAGGCATGAATTTGGAAAGGGCCAAGAGGCATGAGGCTGTTATGCATATTCTCGCAAAAGAAGGGCTATAAATCTGGTTGAATTTTCCATGTAAAATTTGCCAACAGTTGATACAACTGCTCGAATATCACTTTTCTCCTATTAACAATTTATGCGAAATTGTTCTCTCTTGTCCCTTTGGCTTTTCATTCCACTGGCTCAACCAAATATTTGTCAAAATACAGCTCTACTGGGATAGCGGAGTTGCTTTGTAGCATGAACAACATGGAGCAGAATGGATGTAACTTATACAAATAGCAGACTTTAAAAAGTGACTTGCACAGAAACTTGAAAGTTTTGGAGAGTTGCCTAAGCCAGTATGCCTTCTCAAAATGTCAAAGCTTTTAATGATGCTATCTTTGGGTCATTTTAATGCTAAACCCATATCTGCAGTTTCTTTGGCTTTGTGGAGAAGTTGTTAATGCTAGCTCAGGCTCTGGGATATAGAGTAAGAGAGAGAAAGAAGATGAAGAATTTCAAGTGGCATGACTAAACCATGTGATTACTCAACAGTTTAGCAGACAGGAGTTTATGGACACTTCCTCAGTTTCATAATGCTTTTTCTTTGCAACTCTTTCACATTAAGAAATTATACAAGCTCATGGAAGATTTTACTGAGAATGTGTCTTACCTGTTTTTCTTTCGCAGTCAATAATGAATAGACTGTCTTCTCTTGGAAACCTAAGAGTAGTTTTTTATATGAATATTTAAGATGTTTTTATTTGTTAGAACATTTGTGATGCTGTAAACCTAGGCTCACTTGGAACGTGCAGAATTTTATGACAAGAGCTAAGCCAGGTAACCAAGATGCTGGCATCCGGGAGGGAATTTTATTGTGCAACAAAAATAGCAAATAAAATACATTTTCTTAATAGTCTCTGAGTTCTGACTCATCAGATCTACTCAGATCTACATCTTTATGTAAGTATTTTGGTCAAATCAAGCAGTATTTATTCCATCGTACAACAACTGTGTTCGTTGGCATGCTCTGACTGTAGGCTTTGGTGTTTTATTCTTCTTTGCTCAGCTTTCTTCCTGGTGGGTGATGCTGTTTATCCTCATGCTAAAAATCCAAGTTGGCTTTGTATCAGTCAGTGTGAAGTTTTGAGTATTTTCTGCTGAGAAAATGAAATTATTCAGGAAAAGTGAAATACAGGATTTTGCTTGGTGAACAGGATGCACTTGGAAATGTTAAGTGAAGGCTTCCCATGATTTCTTTACTTGGCCCCTCCTGTGTATTGTTCCTGCAAAACTGGTGCCCTGTTCACTGCTCTTACTAAGCAGCAGTTAGAGTAATTCTTCAGCATCTTTATTCAGTCAGAAAGGAGTTTTTGCCCTATTTGCATTATATCTGTGCTGAGAAATTAACCAGGTATTGTCCTCCATAAATTACTGCCGACTTTAATTGTCTGTTTGATGACAGACAAATTCAGCAGGCACAGATGTTTACACTGGTCTCAGCTGAACCTGTTCAGAATCGGTTCATTGCATAAATCTGTAATCAATGCAAAAAATAAAAAAGAGAAACTGTTTTATGAAGACTGAATGCATATTCAATTTATGCATAGTATGCAATTATAACACATAAGTCTTACAATGTAAAAAAGAAATACCAATGTTACTGTTCTAAATTCTGTGTTGGAAGTACTTTGTCCTTGAAAAGCTTGCCAAGGGCTGTATCCCACAGAGTCTGAGTAATAACTAGCTTTAAAAAAGGATTAGCACATGTGGTGTTTCATGGAATGGGGCCTAATCCTGACTATGACTTTTAAGTTCTGCCAAAGTACAAATGCTAAATAAGATGGGAAGTAAATACAAAATCTCCTGAGGTAACATCAAATTTTCTGTAGTAACTGCAATATTTTGAAAAGACCAATAAAGCTGGCAAATACCAAAATAGCTTTTCATAGTAAATTGACATAACTTTTTAATTGTGCTCCTAAAAGGTGCAGCATAACAAATTAGTTATTAAGCCCCAGAAGCAGCTGTTGTCTGTGAACAATCAGCTTGTAACTGCTAGTTGTGGTATTGTTTTCAGGACTAACTTGTGGCTTTTACAACCTGAGGCAACATGAAACTCCATGCTCCTGTGTTTTTCAGTTCCTGTATGTAGTTTCTCCATGTGAGATGTACGTTCTTCAGCTTACTTTAAGATGGACCCCACAACATTTATCTCATCTCCGCCAGGCAGAGCTGGAGATAAAATCCCAGTGTAGAACAAGTGCCCTTGAAATGGGGACCCCTGAAGTCAATGCACCCACCGGCCATGCACATGTGAGCTCCTGCAGATGACTGAGCAGTGCTTTTCCAGTGGCTGCTGTTTCAAGGTCTGTGAGGAAGTTGACTGTACCTGCTGCTTGCCTTGGCATCTCTGCCTTGTGTGACTCTTATATTGATAGCTTCAGCTAGGACTGATCAGTGTCATTTGATGGTGACATCAATCCAGCTATAATTTCCCAGTGTCATTTAAAGAGTAGTGGGCTAATGCTGCTACTCTTAGGCTGGCATGGAAAGTAGTTATTTCTACTGAGCAATACCATCTGTAAGGCAACTAAGCTATGTTCACTGTTCATCACCCCACTGTGCTTTTAGGTTGTCCAGGTGTTCAACTTAGTGGGACTAACACCTATCTTTTTCTTATTTTTCTGTGAAACTCATGAATCAAATCAGCTTCTTCATGGGAACACTGCAGGAATGCATTCAAGAAGGAAAATGTTAGTGTTAAAAGAAGTTGGGGTGGTTTTCTTTTTATTTTTTATTTTTATTCATTTAGTATTTCTATTATCCTGGATAGGGTTCCACACTCAAACATGCTTTTACTCCAAGTTGCTGGAGTTTACCTATCACTGTTAGAGTGTTTCACACGTCCTTTGAGTAGCAATTGTCTCTCTGCTACCTTTTTAGAAAGTGCTGCAAGTGCTGCTGGATGAAGCATTCTTGCAGCTTTTACATGGGGCTCTGGAGGGACTGGATCAAAGAAAAGCCAACTGCATGATCCAACTTCTTTAAAAGCAAAATTTCTCCCTCTGACAAAATTTGGAAAAATAATGGACCAAACCCCAAATTTACCACTGGTGTAACCAGCAGGATGAGTAAAGGCTGGTGGAGAATTTAATTCCATGTATTTGCACATGCAGAACATACACTTTAACAGGAAACACATATGTAATAGAGCAGGATTTATGGTTGTATTTGTTTGCACTGACAGAGAAGTTACAAGATCAGCATGTACAGTGTTTGATCATCTAAGTCATTGATTTTATTTCTCACTTTTAACTGCCTTTGTGTTGAATGCAGAGTACTTCACATGAATTCCATCATTACCTTTTGTATTTCAAAATATGGCAGAAATCTCTGAACAATGAGATCAAAGGTAAAATTCAGCGATTTACATCTGTGCAGTTCATAAAGGCTGCACATGTATAAGCAAGAGCCAAACTTAATCCCCATATTTTTACATTTTAATCTAATATCTATATGGAAAATATTTTTCTGCAGTACAATAGATTATTATTGCATTTCACCTCAGAAAATTATCATAATACTGCAAAAATGATTGATGCTTTTGAGTTTCAGCCCTTGCTTATGAAAAACTTTTGCAGCTTAGTTCAAATCAAAGTTCAAACGCTACTTTGATCTGAACACCTATTTTTGTATTTGTATAAGCAAATAGAGAACCTTTTTCCTTAAATCAAAATGTGTTGTTTCATCTGAGAACATTCTTCTTTCGAGGAAGCCTTTAGAAAGCTTGCATCAACATTCTTGTTTTGATTGTGTATTTTTCTGAGACCATTACAATGGAATCAAATGAAGTTAAATTCAGTGTCTAGTGATTATTTTTCTCCTCCTTCTTTGGATTTCCAGTGATTTTCTATATGATTAATTGCCCAATCTTTAAGAAATCAGATCTATATGCTTTTACATTCCCTAAGAAACTTAATCTTGCCTCAACCAAGAAGGGATGGCCAAGCAGAAATGCTTGTGCATAGGTAATATGCCATCCTTAACCTTACAGCACAAACCTTCCTCTGAAGGGAGAGCATATCTCATTTCATTCCTAAACTTTCAGATTCATGTGTTTGTCTTTATTCAGTTGTTTCCCAGCACTTACTAGTCAGCTGACTTTTATTCTAAATAATGATTTCTCAGCTATACCCCTCAGTGTGGAGAAGATATAACTATGCCAGGCTCTTTGATGATCTGTATTTAGCAGTGACATTATTCTCCCTTTTTTGAACACAGATTCATGACCGTATCTCTTCTGCCTACCCGTAGCTGCTCAGCCAAGTTATAATCAACACCTCTTCAAGGCCAGTTTCTTAAGCAAGAGGCCTAGTGCTTGACTACAGTGCAGCTTGCCTGCATGATACCTGTTACTAAGTCTGTGAGCCTTGTGATGCTGACAGGTATTGGGGATGTAACCCAGAGGCGTAAGCTGTAGTGTTTTCTCTGAGCAAGCTAAGTAATAGACCCTGTAGACATCTTGTCAGAAGCCTAAGTTGATGATTGCAGAGTTGCTTGCTAATGAAAATTAGCAGCCTCACAATATGCATTTAGCATATTGTGCTCTCTGCACACACGGTAATAACTGGGTAGGATGCCGAGCAAATGGGAGGCATTGCTGGGAAGAAGGGCAACATCACAGAAGTTGAAGATGCTGTTAAGCTGCTTTCCAGCAGTTTCTTCAATAAGGAACAGTCCAGTAATCCCCAATTGGGATTATTGGTCATGAATGCCCAACCTGGTTTGTCTCATCAGCAAGTTCTGGGCAGGCATACAGATGCCTCTGCCATAGTTTGTATGTGCTTATTGAGAACTCAGTTTCTCTCCTATGTCCTGGCTGATACACACCAGAGAGATGAACTAACAGTGGATCAGGAGGGCCACTTCTCTCCTTCAAGCTTCAAGTGAGCTCATCTACCCCAGTGTTGTTGGGTGTCACAGGCAATAAACTCCCAAGTACATCCTCCACTCCACACTGAAAATTACAGGGGAAACTACCACATGCATTCAAAATTTTATTTGAATGCTGTTATCACAGGTATCCCTTATAGTGTGTGTGTGTGTGCTACCTGACTGTGACCTAAGCTGAGTTTCCACTTTACACATAATTAATGAAGTTGAAATGACTTAAGTACAAAGTCAAGTCATATTACTGAAATGGTATGTGTTGTTATTAACATGTTATCTCATTTGCATAATGAAATCAGATGGCTTTAGAATGTTTAAGCTTTTTCATTTTAGATGTAATTGTCATCGTGTCTTTCATTATTAACTAAAAAAGTTACAAGAATAATGTGTATGAACTTTTGGAATGATTGATATAAAACTAAAAGCCAGAGCAAATTAATTGCCTTGTACTGATGTGATCTGGCATCACTGAAGAACAGTAATGGTTTTAAGACTCATCTGTTTAGCCTTAAGCTTATTTCTAGATCTGATCTAAAATAAGACTAACAGCTTAAGCTATAAGACAGACATGCCTCATGGAAGACCCACCGAAGTTTCCTTCATACAGACATCTGAGTTATGCTGGAAACAGTATAGAAAGCAGATAAGTTTTGCTTAAACTCACCTTAACAGTGCAGTTGAGGGTAAGAACTGGACTTATTCTGAAAATCTGTATATTCAAAACCTGACTTTAAAAGTTAAAATCAGGGAGCACTCAGCTGTTTATGTAAATGTGGTAACTGGAGAAGCAGGCAGTTGACAATGTATAGCTATTTGTATTCAGTCTCCAGGTCATGTGCATGCATATATTTGGACATGTAACTCCTAAGATCTGCTATATAGTGTCACTTCCTGAGCGTTAACATCTTTCAAAAATGTTTCCTAGTGTTAAATGGGCTGCAGCAAATCTATGCTGGCCCCTTGGTAAGTTGCTTATAATTTAGAATTAAAGTTTTCCTGCCTTTTTCTGAGGCATTTTCTGAGAGGCACTGAAAGAAGTAGTTAAAAACCTACTCATTCTGCAGCGCAGCTGGAGAAAAGCGTCTTCTTACTTAGCCTTTTGTAGGGTCAGCTCCCCAGGCAGCAGTGGCCAATACAAATGAAAATTTTGACCAAGCTTCTTACGATACTGTGAAAACTGCTTTAAGTAAACCTGGAAAACCAGGACTTTCTAGGACATTATTTGAAACAAGTAACATTGACATGAAAGGAACATGACACCAAACCTATTCTCAGAATTTCTTAAAGAAGTCCAGTGAATTTGCTGTAGTTATAATTTTATGGTGTGTATATCTGAGATTGCTAAGGGCCTGGCATAACATGGTAACCAAATAAGAAGTATAGAACAAGAATAAAATGTACAAAGTGTTGAGCTGAAGAATGCCTGCAGGCATGCAAAAAGCTTCATGGGGTTGAGGTGGATTCTCAGATACAGCTTCCCCAGGGAGAGTAGCAGAAGTCAAAGACTTTCTTGTCACTCATTCTTACCTGAAGGCTAAACAGGGCTACAATAAATTAATTAGCACTTATTTACTATTTTTCTCAGAAGAAATTGATAGCTTGTAAGGAAATTATTAGAGTTTAGCATCTCGTTTGCCTTTAGCAGCCTGTAATTCTGCTTTCCTCTCCTGATGGAAGTTAGTTACATTTTTTACAATTAATCTCCAAGTTTGCAAGTTACAGATGAAAGAAATTGCTTACCTATCTCCAGTCTAGTGTATGGGCTGAAGAAAGCAGCAATACAAATTCAGTCAAGAGACTTCTTTAAAATTAGCTTATACGGAAAAAGATATTACAGACCAATTCAAACTCAGCTGTCTGAGTGTACCTTATATTTGATGGACAAAGGCTTTATTTCTGATGAGGTCTTATAATTCCATTTTCAAGAGCAGACAGGTTTTCAAGTTAGAATGAAAGGTGTTTAAACAGATACTACTATATGAAGGTAAAGAAAATACTACAGTATCAGAAAGAAGTAACTTTTTTTCCATTTATAATTTCTATAAAATATTGAAAAGCTGCACAAGTTTATTGACATGTGGATATTGCAAAATAAAAATCCCAATTCCACAAATTCTCCATGACTTTGAAGTTCAGACAGTAATCCAAAACACTGACTGTAGCATTAAAGAGGAAAACGTGAGATCTCAGACAACTCCTGAACTCTAGGAGATACTAAATCTCTAAAAATAGAATGAAACTTCCTTGATGAACAAGTAATCCCTTGCTGAATAGCAAGTTCTGCATTTTTCTGCTCAGGGGCATTGTAGCCAGGGATAGTTTAAATCTGCTGATATAAAGCTGATTTGGCATATCGTAGTACTTTAAGCTACTGTGATCTTGTGTCAGTGTGACTCTAATAGGTGCATAATAGACATTGCATGAGAAATGCTGCCAGATTTTATTTCCCTTGCTTTGCTAGGTAGTGTTGCAGTACTTCTTACATGCTTCAGTGCTTAAAATTACATAGAACCTCATATTCCTCTTTTCCTTCATGTGAATATTGGACTGCCTCTAGAGAAGGATGCAGCCTCTGATTAGTAATAATTAGCCTCTTGCTAATGGACAGAAGCTTTCAGGGTGCATTGAGCAGTAGGCAGATGAGGTTCAGGAAGGAAGGACTTGCAGCAACTTTCTGAGATTTGCAGCTTGTGCAGAGAAACTGAGAACCTGCAGAAGTGAGAAGGGAGCAGACCCAGCCAAATCTCAGAGGTGCTAAAGAGAAGAACTTCCTAAGGACCACAGGAAAAAAACACATGGTTTGGTGCAAGCCAGAAAGCCAGAGCTCATTAAACATCCACCTGGAACCAGAAGCCCATCCTGGAAAAAGCTGAAGCTCTGTTCTGGTCAGATCACCATCACACCCAGCATAAGGTGTAGCTCTCACTTCCCTCATCCAGTTACATAATGGGAAGTCAGCGTGTGCTCTGAATTGGTGAAGCCAGATATTTTATCTGTTTTGGACTGAAAACTCCATGTGAAGCTGAGAAATCTTTGTCAGTGAAAGTTTTTTTATTAACTATCCTAAAAGGTCAGGCCTCAGCAGAAAAGTGCTTAGATAAATCAGTGAATTTGCAAAGAAAAATGTTTAAAGAAAAGTTCTCATTCAGCTGTACTTCTGTTCATATAGTGTAGGAGGATGTTTCTTTAAGAGAAGCTGGTGAAATTAATAGTCCTTTGACTCTTCTACCTTAAGGTATCTTCTATTTTTACAGGTAAGTATTTTAAAAGCTTGAAATCCATTAAATATGGAAGGAACAGCTGCTATAGCAAATGTACCCTTCGATGCAAGCAGCATAAAACAAGAGGTGGTCTGGAAAATGAAAAGTTTCTTTAGACTGAGGTGTCACAGACCCAGTAGGAAAATCCCAAATAGGTCCCATTAACAACCTGTTCAGAAAAAACAGGCTGTAAAGAGTATGTTTTTGAAAAGGTTCTGGCATATGTTTTCCAATAAATTAGAAAGAGACATTGAATGTTGAGTTCACTTTTGGTGGAGGAGAGAAAGAAAATCTATTATTAGCAAAGGTCTGGGCTGGAACTAGAACTTAATCCTCTCAGATGTGTTTTTCTACTCAGCTGAATTTTGAAAGCCAGTAGTCATGGTGTATAAAATGCACAGTATCAGGAATGGTCCCTTTCTCCACTCAAAACCTATTACTGGAATTGAAGAAAATTATGTACAAACACTGTGCAGAAACAATTGAGACACAAACTGCTGATCTTTATTATTTATTTATATGAATTGGAGCATTACTGTTAAATCTAGTAGCTCTTGCAAGAAAGTCTAACTGCAAGTTTGTTTGTTATCTGTTGGCCTCAGAAAACATTGCATGTATGGGCTTCATTTGTGTTTTGCTTAGAGGAGGAACATAAACCCTTACCCCTCTGTATTAGCTTATAAACTACAACAGCTCCTAAACAAACTTCACTTAGACTTCATTGGGAATCTCAGATGGTGGAAAGGTCTATTTTCACGTCTTCTGAAAGCAGCTGCACAAACCTGATATGGTTTTCCCATTATATATTAAAGGAGAGATTTCATTTTTTTGATGTATTTCTGACAGTTATAGCATATAGACATCTAGGAATATACGTATGTATGCATAAGATAATTTTTAGTGCATTTTGTAAAATATACTAGAAGCAAAAACAAGGAAAGGGAAGAAGGGGATGGCGGTAACAGCAAAAAGTGACTCAGCACATCACTTTAGTATTTTTTTTTTTTCCTTTGAAGTAGTATCTCCTACAACCTGGATGTGGGTGAGCTATCTTCATGTGGATTACCATCAAAACTTTCAGCTATGATGCCTCAGTGTTTCTCCCTGGGTGAGAACTGTGTTGTATTAATCACTGGAGGCTGCTATTAGCTCTATTTGGCATTTATTAAAAAGTTTTAAAGGGAATGGATGCCTTGCTTCACTGCTGTTGACTGATGCTCCCATATGAAGTATTTAAAAAGTTTCCAGAGAAGATTCCTTCCCCACCTTGGACTGCAATATGCTTGTGATATGATGCTGTGGAACTTGGTGAAGGGAGAGACTATCAGAACTGCTGATTTAAATGAAATTTTGCAGAATCATCTAAATACTGCAAGAGAGATGGTGATGACCATGGTCCCAGAATCCTTGTTTTGTTTTAAAAGATGCATGTGTAATTATCTCTGCATTTCTTAAAAAAAAATAAATAAAAATATCCAATCCAACACACAACAAAAACAACAAAAGACAAAACAACCCCTCCCCCAAGTCACTATTTCCTGATTGATCTATAAGAAAACACAAAAAATCTTAATGAGAGCCATGGAAAGGTTGCTGTGGAAACAAGAAAAGGGAGAATGAAAAATACCTTTGAGGATGTAGGTCAAGGAATTTAGGTCAAAAATTAGATATGTTTAATTATAATCAAAGAAATCTTAGGGGAGAATTTTTATCTTAATTTTCTGTGGAAAAGTTCAAGAACAAATAAAGCATTTGCTGTATTAAATGCATAAAATTGTAGATGAGTTTTTGCCATGGAAACAAAATTGATAAACAGAGTAATTCTGTAATAGGGAAAAATTAATGGGATGAAGTTGCAGTTGCAAGGATGTGCTGAATTGAAGAAAGTGGTCTGTTTTCTTACTGCCCACAGCATGCGCTCTGTAAAGAGATATTGATTTGCACGGTCAAATACACTGGTGAATGTGTTAGGAGTACTTCATGAAAAAATGCTTTCCATGCCAGTAAATCTGCTCTTTGCAGTTTGTTGGATGGGATGTCAGGTAGCAGAAAATGGCATTGTGGCTCCCAGAGATGAGATGCTGTATGGCAAAGTTATGCATTAGCAAAGCTGAAATCCATATCAGGATTTTCATCAAGATACATCATATGCTCATTTTTTTGTACTCTGGTTGATGTGCCATAACAAGAACACCAGTAAGAGTGGTAGAAGAAACAAATCAGGCTATTCATAATGCCGTTGCTCAAGCAGTGCCATCTGAGAGCTGCAAGCACAAGTGCTAGCTTGACAGGATTTATGAGCTCTTATACACGCTGTTATTGTTTTGTGCCTTTTTTCTCCTTGCAAAGCACAGTGGCCATAAATCGGCTCAAAGCATCCAGGGCTTATCGCTGAATCTGCTGTCAAGTATTAATTTTGGATCTTGGTCATGTTGTATTTTCCACTGTTTTCAAATACTTGTACGAACATCCTGTGGGAAGATTCGTCTTAGTAAAGGGCAGCATGGTGGCATAAAGGAAGGAGACCACTTGTATTTCACCTACAGACCATCTCACAGGTGATCTTTGTTATTCAATCATATTGTTACTATGTCTGTGGACAGAGATGCCTGACATTTAATTAACACGTTTTGAGGTGCCCTCTTAAAAAAAAGGGGGGGTGGGGGGGAGGAACACGACGAAAAGTGGATAGATGATATGGTTCTTTGAAGTGGCAGTACTCTTGCTGCTGTTCTCAGGGGCATGTTCATATAACCAAGTAAGAATAAATGATGGCATCAGGCAGCTTTCCTCAAACCTAAAGGGCAAAATACAAGTGAAACTCAGAAGAATTTAACTTTATTTCACAAGATTTCACTTCCTATTTCACAATTAGGAAGAATTAAGTTTAGAAAGAAGTATTAAATAGCATTCAGAGTTTTGATGTGGCCCTTTCCTTAGTAGTTGTTAAATGTTTGCACCCAAAGTCTTCTGCCAGCAGTACTTTGCACAAGGCTCTGTTGCAGAGCAGACATCGTTTTGGTAATGAGATGAGACTTATTATGAGACTGAAATTAATTTCTTTGTAAAATTATCTGTGTAGAGCAGTTATAAAATTGCTTACAGCAATCAAGATCCTGGTAGCTTGCCAGCTTTTTAACAGATAAGCAGTTTTGAAATCATCATTTTCCAATAGTGTCATTGAAGTTGAGAACATTCTTGTTCCTCCTACTCTTTCAGCTTTCTTTTTAATTAAGGGGAGGGGGCACATTTCTAGAAATGTGTAATCAACAGGCTGTGAATATCAAGTGTGAATATTGTACTTCCTTCTCCTTTCAAGTGTTCCCAGGGGACACTTGAAACACTTGAGCAGTACAACTTCTGTACTGTTGTATTCTATTTTTAGTAACATTTAAGGTATGTCATAATCCATATCTATAGTGCTGTTAAGTAAATCTATCTGTGTTGTATGAAAATACTTATATGTGTCTTTGTATTTAGCTGGGAGAGGATATCTACACTCTAAAGTTATGTAAAAAGTAAAATTAAGGAAAACTAATTAATACACGTTGGAATACATTTCATGCCACAGATCAAGGTGGTTGCACCTAAATGCAAATGTGTAACAAGAAGGGAATGTAAGGAACAGATTTACCTCTCTGTGAGGTTGCCCCGTGTTTTTTAAATCAACATCCTATCCCAGTTGCTGCATGGAGCATATGGTGACCTCTTGAAGCTCAAAGGGCTGCTGGCCTGCTTTTGTTAGAGACTTGCCACGGGTTCTAGGGAGGAGAATGAGGACTTGCTTTCCTTTTGACAGGCTTTGTCAGGTCCAGAAAGTGTCACACACTGTCTCCCTGCAGGTGAGATAATGTGGACAGGTGAAAGAGCAAGAGAAGAGATACATTCAAAAGCAAAGGCGTGAGCATTTCTCCAGTGGAGAAAGCTGTTCCTCAAAGATGGGCAGAGCATGGCTATGTGTAGGAAGGAGAGCTTGCTGCTGCTTTTGGCTGGGCAGAGAGCACTTGTTACTCTGTGGGGAAAGAAGAGGCTGTGGGGTGGGTGGGAAGACTGATTAGGACATTTAAGACATTGTATGCTGGAATATCTGTGGTACATGTTGTCCAGGCCAGCAGGAGGTGTGATTGGACTGCTGCACTGCAGATTACTTGTTTAGAATGAGTATAGTCACTGCAAATTAAAATGTTGCTCAACCTTCAGCCTATTACTTTCTGAGTTCAGTTACACACCTGCTGTATTTTTTTACTTCTTTTCCTCTGTGTGAACAAACGAGAATTACTGATAAGTTACAAAATTATATGGACAGTCTGTCGTTTTCTAAACTTATTTTCTAAAATATATCCCCAACTAATGAAGGAAAGGTTTTTATGAGAGCAACAGAATTGCAGGAAATATGTGGTATTGATTGATGAAACTGGGTGGGAAACAAAGCAAATGAAATGAATTTGCTGTCTGTGTCTCTTTTTTTCTTATTTAGTTAATAACCAGATAAGAATGGTTTGGATTATTTGCTGTGCAGTAGCTTTCAGGAGCAATGACAACATGTGGTAGCTAACAACATATTAATAGAAAGAAAAATAATTTAGAAATTTCATTATTGATGCAAGTGTATGGAAGCACCTGTTGGGTTTTGCATTTCATTGGCAGAAACAGCAAGGACAGGCTTCTTTACCTAATGGCCCTAGAATTGTTTTGGACTTGCTTCAGACAAAGTTTTCCAGGGCAAAGATTTCTGTGTGAATCTTTTACTATACAATAGGAAGAACAGCCTTGCTTTTCTGATTAGAAATCTGTGAAGACACAGATGGGCCAAAAATATGAAATGGAGCAGAGAAGAATTTGGAGCAGGCATCAGCCAATGTGGTGTGGTTATGACCACTCTGAATAGGTTGGTGTCGTGGTTTAAACCCACGCAGCTCGTTCACTCACTCAACCCCCCT
>NDXB01016562.1:0-18618 GCA_002631895.1 Agapornis roseicollis
TGACATCAACTGCTCTACCCCTGTCCATCAGTTCCGTAGACCCATCGTAGAAGGCCACCAAATGGGTCAGGCAGGATTTCCCTCTAGTGAAGCCATGATGGCTGCCACCAAGCACCTCCTTGTTTTTCATGTGCCTTAGCATGCCTGCCAGGAGAATCTGCTCCAAGATGTTGCCAGGCACAGAGGTGAGACTGACTGGTCTGTAATTCCCCGGGTCATCCATTTTCCTCTTCTTGAAAATGGGGGCTATATTTCCCCTTTTCCAGTAGTGTTGATGGGATGACCTGTAATTCTTTTTGCACCTTCCCATGGTACTCAAATCCTGCTTATTCTTTCATAGATGATGACACTGTTGACATAAATTGATCTTTCTTGGCAAATTCCACCTAGTGTAAACCTTTTGTTCTGTCTTATTTATTCCGTATATTTCTGCCTTCCCACCCTGAGTTACATCCTAAAACCTTCAAAGAAATTAGATCACTTGTTATCCTGTAGCATTTCATAACTTTTATACAGGCTTCTCTACACAGTATAAATCTTTTTGTTTTCCTTAATTAACATTAAATGTTTCAAGTCTAGTTATTTTTGAAGTCCCTTGAAATGAAATGACAACTGTAACTGTGCTATTCTGAATTCTGATCATTATATTTCTCTAAAAATAAAAGCTTGATATGAGATTAATTTAGAATTGTGCACCTGGGGAACCTCTGATTGCTGATTACTTTGATTTAAGGCTATTAAAATATTCATAGTGAATATGCCTTTCTAGCACCTTGCACTGAGGGAGAATTTCAGCTCCTTGAGGACTGGAAAGCAGTAAGTGTGCTTGTTCTTGTGCCATGACACAAACCTGGGTCACTTAGGAGGGTAGACTGTCTCAAGTGGTGGGACAGATGCAGTATCAAGACATTCCTGTATAAGGCATTATAGATTGTGAACTGTTCTCCTGAGAAAGAAACAATTTGGTCGTTAGACCAACTCTAGCAGCAGGGAAGGACCTAGTTCTGGTAAGACACTTTGGCTGATGCAGGAGCCTATGCTGTGATTTCTGGGTTTGGCCTCCTTACAAACACCAACATCACAGTGTTTCCTGCAGGATTTTTTACCAGTCTCTGGAGCTTTCTGTTTCCAAAGTTTTCTGCAAATCCACTGAATGTGTTGTCCATTTCATGAAAATGCCAATATACATTCATGCCTTGAAGTTGTTCTTTCTTATTCAGTAGCAGTATAAAGCCAGATGAATCAGTACCACTTGTGTGTATATATATATGTACACACACACTAGCTGCAGGTACATGTACTAGTTGCAAGGGCAGTAGATAAATGTTTACTATCTTGTTTTCAGTAAAACTAAAACCATGCTGATATACTAGAATAACAGCTATTGCATGATTCTTGCTGAAGAAAGGTTAGAACACATGTTGGGAGGAGAGGAAAATGAAACAGTCCGGAGGAAAACTAGGTATTCAGTGTGGAGCTACACATTGTAACCCTTTGTGCATTTGTCAGACATGGAAATGAATTCAAATTCACAATATACTGGATTTTTACTTGGCTTCACAGGTTGTTTAGTATGTGGCTCTATATAACTTCAGCTCTCTAATTACAGCTGAAAAACTTAAGGAAGGTAAAGGTGTTGCCATTTTTACGTATCAAACCATGAAAGCAATTGAAAAATAATTATTTATTAAAATCCCTTTTGCCTCCCATGCTTAGGCACTAGAAAGAGTTAGGAAAAATAATTAAAATGCAATAAAGTTCAAGCAGAAAAATAAAGAGCTGAAACATAATTATCTCTTTCCTGCAAACAACGCACAAACAGCATGTAGAGCTACCAAATAAATGATAAATGTAATCTGATAGTGTTTTAGGAGACTGACACTTTTCAGGACCAAATTATGCCCACTATGATGAAATACCACTGACATTAATGAAGCTGAACTCAAAAAGAATTGGTCATGTGTGGTGATCCTAATGTTCTGTAGGGTTTAGCCTGTAATTTTTAACCTGCCTTAGCTAAACATTAGCAACCTGTATACTGTGTACTTCAAAATTAAGAAGTCTCATTGTTGAAAAGCTGTTGGTTAAAATGGCTTTTTACACACCCATACATGCACACATAAGCAAACCAGCCCATAGTACTCATCTAATTACTGCTGGTGTTGGCTAACCTTGCTGTTGCTGCTGGTAAGAGAGTAATTGTGTTAGAAGCTTCCATCATTTCCCTGGAAATATTTTTTTCTTTCCACTGACTGCTCACCTTTTCAGCCTAAATATTTATTGGTTTCAGTATTGTGGTGATGTATTTCTATTTGTTTTTAATTTCCTTGTGCAGTGTTTCAAATGGTACCATAAGCTATGAATGGATTGGTGTTAAATTACATAGAGGTGCCACATTGCTCCTGAATGCATGTTTTTGATGAGGTTATTAAAACTCTGACAATACAAATTACTATAGCAACAAAACCCATAAATTCCCAGCCTATTCCAACCTCTGGAATATGAAAATATTTTAGAGCACTCAAACACTTCGCAGTGTAGCACAGCTCATGTGGCTTGGCTTGCAATTCCCCACTGTGTCCTAAAATATATCAGTATTCATTGGTCCTCAATCTCCCAAACAGGCAAAAAGTCGTGACTTTGTTCTTTTTTTTTTTTTTAACATAAAGTATTTGGTCCAGCTCAGTTCTTTGATGATGACTTCCTTTGTGACCTTCAGGTGATAGTTTGAGTATGGTACTTAGACAAAGAAAGAAAGAAACAGATTTCTGACCAGGATTGTCCCTGATGGTGATACTGGGATGGGGCTGTACTTTGATTACCAACAAAGAGCTAATACAATAACTTCTTACTTTTGTTTTAATATTTCAAGAACTCTGTTTCTGGAGTAGGCTCAGTTGTCTAAGGTGCTGTAAAAATGCTGTAAATACTCATTTCATAAAAGGGTATTAGTTAGCAGGTCTCAACACAGTGCTGAAATCCAAAAATTATTGATTTATGGTAATGGAAAAGTTAAAGGTAGAACTAGGATTAGGAAAACTGCTTCTATTTTCCCCAACATATTTCACAGCAGCTATTTTACTACTAATCAGCATTTGGTGATCATAGCTAATTCTACTGGCACCTATCTTTTATGTGCTGTAATGTGAAGAGTGAAATTAAAAAGCTGCTTTTTCTCTCCATGTTCAGATTCAATTTGATATATATTTAAAGTCAGTTCTGCAATTCAGAATGTTTTGGTTGGGCGAGATAATGTATGTATCTGTAGGAGGCAGACTGAGCAAAGAACACAAGTTTCTAGGTTTCTGATACCTTTCTGGTTATTGATGCAAGTAATTTCACTGAAGTCAATAGTATAGTCATAGAAGTGAGAAGAGATTTGGACTAAATTCTTATAAGAACACTTAAGTAGTGGGCATTATTTCATGCACTGTTTTAACCTGTTTTATAGGTCAGTATTGTATTCCAGGGTTTATGGGGACATTAGATGATGACCATATGGTCTATTAAAGTAACCCTACTATTTCTATTTAATGCTTCTGTTGTGAAATCACACTGCATCTGGTAAATTTAATCTGGAAATATGTCCCCATTTTCCCAAGATGTCTCTTCCTGTACTGATGTTTAATACTACAGCTTATATAATCTGCTTGGCAATGTGGTTCTTTCTTTCATTAAAACATTGTATACGTAACACTGCAAGTATTTGAATGCTCACATATACCATTCTTCCTACGTTTTCTAAATGAACACTCTATCCCTTTACCAGACAAGAACATTAAAACTATCAGCAGGCAGTGAGTTTTGCCTCAAGTTCTTCACTGACTAAAATGTACAATATGAATATACTTTATGTTTTGATTTAGTGAAATATATATTGTAAACAGTAATATATTGTGATTCTACTGGTTCAGTCATAAACAAGCAAATGAGAATCAGGATTCAACAGCAAAGTACATTGCTTAGAATGTGCGTAATCTGTTTTTATTTCTAAATCTAAGTATAGGTCACAATCAGATTTATTTTGTGGAAATAAAGTGTTAATTTTAAGCAATTTATGCCATTTAAATAGTTTTAAACTGTTTATTGCTGTATTAATAGACTGTAATTAAACTTTGGAACAAACAGCATTACTAATCTGCAGAAGCTGTAACTTGGAAGATTCTATTTTACAGTTTGTTTGCTTTATTTGGTGTCTAAGTATCAGTAAATAATAGAATAAGTCTCCACTTCTTAAAGACTGAAGGAAAAGCCTCCTGAGACAAAAGATCTGTATTTAGTTAGAACTAGTGATCTATTTTACAGTTACAATAGTTAGAAAACTTTAAAATTCCTATTTTCTCAACACTTCCACTTTACAGTGCAAAATTGGCACAATTTCACTACTAATCTGATTCTTATCATAGCTCGAGTTCAACCACAAGATATTCTGTTTAATCATTCATAAGGGATCAGACTTGCTCTATTTTTTTATTTCATTTGCAAGTGAGAAAGCAATGGCATGTTCTATTAGCTTGCAGGAGCCAGCAAGAGCCTAACCTCTCTGTAATACCATGGAAGAGTGAGTTTTAAGCCAAAATTCCAATTGTCTTATTAGCAACATTAAAAAAAACCCCAGTTCTGTTTATGCCAGACTTGTCATTAATGGTTACAACAGTGCATGAATTGCTCTGCTAATTCTTCTCCTGGATCAAAGAACTGAAGAGTTATCCTATAAAAGCAACCAAAATTCTGTACTAGGTATTTTCAAAGAACTGAAATGAACGCTGCAATGGTTGTAAAGAATGGAGGGTAGGAAATACAAGGCCACAAGAAGGATTTTTCTTTTCTCTTAAAAAGGATCTGGGAAAAGCTTGAGAAATGACAGACCAACAAGTCTGACTTTTGTCCTGGACAAAATGGTAGAAAACTGTAATAAACAGAATTGATAGACACTTGGATAAATATACTGGAGAAGAGACAGCATTGTTTTTGTAGAAGGAAGACATATTTCACAAGTCCATTAGAGTTCTTTGATGGAATCAATAAATACAAGAAGGGTGATCTAGTTTGTGCTGCATTAGATGGATTTCAAAAGAACTTTCAAGTAAGTTTCATCATTAAAACTTTTGAAAGTAACTGAGCGGTCATGGGCTAAGAGGAAGGTCCTTTCTGTGTACTAGTTGCTTTGAGAAGTAGGAAACAAAGGATGAATGTCTATTTTTCATAATGGAGAGAGGTTATCAGTGGGTCCTCACAAAATGTTGTAAATTGGACTAGAAGTGTTCAACACTTCTGTTGGTTGACAGTGGGTTGTTTTTTGTTTGATGCTGTTTGTGGTGGGCTTATTTGGGTTTTTTTTCCCCCTTTCAGATTTTTTTTTCCTTTCTTTTTTAATCACTATTTCTCTTTTAGTGTCATTGTCCCTGCTTTACAGAGGGTAGGAACAGGTATGCTCCTTAGATTCTTTCCATCCTAAACTACTGATTTTGTAGTTAAGGAAACTGTGCAGAGGAAAGAAGAGCTTGACGGGATTACATCACTAGTGCCAAAGCAGGCCTTAAGACACCTATCTTTCATCAGTTCTTAAGAATTAAGTGCTTCATTGAATTACAGAATCACAGTATGGTTTGGATTGGAGGGGACCTCAAAGCTCATCTAGTTCCAACCCTCTTCCATGTACAGAATATATATATCAGTTTTTCCTCAACTGAGTGGTCCTGTATAAACTTGTCAATATCTAGAACAAATAAGTGGACTGCAGACTGGAAAAGCTTTCAAAGATAAGAAGTGTTCAGCCTCCAAAATGATTTCTGTATCATGTGTGAGTTCTGGAAGATGCTGGTGGTCCTTCCAATTTCATTTTCTTGCTGGTGCAAGGAATGCAATAATCATAAATTCTAAATCCACTTCATAGAACCATCTTTGAATTTAACCCTTATCCAGACAGTAAATTTGACTCTCTAAGGGAGTTTTCTCTTTATTTTAATTTGGATAGGAATACACAAAAAAAGTTTATCCAGGGACCTGTGTGATGGGAAAAGGTGGCAGCTGACTAAAGGGATCATCAGAGCAAGACCTGATGGTGGAAACAGAGGTTAAAAGGAGTATGATGGGACTAGATCTGTGAGGAGAATAATTTCGGAGTATTATTTGTCATCACAAAGCCCTTTATTTTCTTTCCCCCACAATAAACTCAAATGATATTAATGACAGAAAATGAGATCCAGCAGGTGTAGACTACAGCAGTTAAATATTCATGAGTGAAAGTAGAAGCAGGAACTGAAGTTAAGTACAGGGGTCAGTACAGGGTAAGATTCTTCAGGGCACTGAAGCAAAATAGCTGTCAGATTGCAGTGAAGACAGTGATGAAAGGACAGCTTGAAAGAAAATGTTAATGGTCAAAGTCAGCTTTCAGGTAAAGCTGTGAGGGAGAGACAGATTGAAAAATGCTCTTGAAATGTGGGGAAACCATTTCCAGGGATATGAAATTTTGTGCCTGAGACTTCAACAGAGGCACTGGTGCAGAATTAAGATGGGATATGAAGACATGGAAGATCTGACTTCTGCCCTTCTACACGGTTCCTGAGATACTTGCTCACTATTAATAAACCTGCAGCCTTTCTTACAAGTGTCCCATAGCAGATAAAGCAATAAAAATTCTGAGGGGTGGCTCTTCTCCCTGATTTTCTTCTGGGAAATGTCACTAGGAGAGGAAACTGATCTAATGCTAAGATGGTGAGATCCACCTTTCAGAGTAAGCAAAATAAGAATTCAAACTGAGAACTGGCTTCGTGGCGTGATTTGAAGAAATACTTGATTCCCTGATAGCAGAATAGGACTGATTCCACTGAAGTTTTTAATATATGTTTGTGTTTGAGGACAAGTTGATGATGTCTTCTTACAAGTAGCTGTTCCAGATACTGTCTGTAAAGGTCATGATGTCCGATGTTGCCAAAGACTTAATACCTTTAAAATAACAGAAGTTCATATAATGTGGCCTAGCAATGCTTTGTAAAACTACTGCTCAGTAAATCCAGAAGAGGTTCTTGCTCCAAACATATGGCAGTATGTATTTCTGTTCCATTATGTATCTGAAGAGCATAGGTTGAAAAATTACTTTAAAAAATCTCCATCAAGTGACTTAAGTCAGGTGTGTGTCAAGGAAATCAATACACTTGCTTTCAGGTATAAGATGCATCATCATCCAGTAATATCTAGATGTAAAGAAAACACGGCATAGACACAGCACAGCTTTTTATTTTTTATGGATTGTGAATCCAGGCCCTCATATCCTGTAGCAGCTGCCAAGTGTGTTCACCTAGTTCTCTTACGGGTATCCAGCACCACACCCTGTCTCATCCTCCCCAGAATTACTGCATAAGGAATGTGGAATATTGCAGCCCCTTCATGTTTAGCTTGAAATCATTAGCACATCTGCAGATAAAGTTTTGAAATGCTGAAGTTTAATTTAGCAAGAGTCAGGGCTTCTCTCTGCTCTTGGAACAGATCAGCGTGGAGTTCCCAAGGACCTTCAGAAGGGTTTAGGGATCAGAACTTTTTTATTTTATCTACAAGTGCACAGACTTCTAACTTCCTCTTTCAGAAACTTTCAGGTAACAGCCCTCGATATACAACAGTGCCAGGAAATGGCCACACAGACAAAAGTCTCAGTGGAGACTATTTTTAAGCATGTCTGCCAGGCTCCATAAAAAACAAAAAAAGATGGCAGGTCTTAGAAAATCCTTTCCAGACTGGTCAAACTACGCCCCCCAAATCAACAGTTGTTTCAGAAGTACAGGCCTTTGGATAACATGTTTAGACCTTGGTTATTTGCTGTTGGTTTAGGGATATTTTAAATATGTTTTTATGTAAAAAGATACTCAGAAAACAGAGGTCTCCCAACTTGCTTCTTGAGCTGAACAATTTATGATCAGAAAAAATGGTATCAGAGCTACTCACCGATCTCCAGCTTTATGTTCTATCACTTCTTGTATTCTCAGCAAGACAAATCTGTATTTTTGATACTAGTTATAAAAATGTGCTTGAAGGTATCTTCATCTTCCAAGTAAAGTAACTTGCTTAAACCTTGAAATCACTTAAGCTGTTTCATTACCTTCTTGGCTGTTTGTCTGTTTGGGTTTGTTAAGTAGCTGTGTGTAGTTGTTATTTTCTTTCATTACAGCAATAATATCTTAATTTAGCTGAAAGTATTGCCTAATGTTCCAGCTGCTTTTCTGCAGGAGGATTTGAGAGGCTTGCAGAGAACTGTCTTTTTGTTCAAAGCACTCCTTCAAAAGCAGCAGTAAACATTGCATCACACTGCTGCTTTACTGAGACACTGTCTGCACATAGGCAAGAAGCAGCAAGGACAACAGCTATACACGTTTTTTCTCATTCTTTTTAACAAATGGAAATAATTGAACTTGGAATTTCTAAGTAGCTAATTTGAAACCATTTGTTTGCATGATGACTACGAGCTTGCTGAGCTGCTTCTGGGACTGCAGGTCTGCTGGCAAGATTCATAATTTGGATATAATTTCAAACAGCCTCATGTTCCCTGGAATCAGGGCAGTAGTCCTGGTTTAATGTGGAGTGATGCACAGAACCTGTGAGACCCCATTAGTGGTGCTCTCTTAATTTTTGTTTTCCATGCAGGGAAATCGCTTTCAGTTATTCAGTGAATGCCATTCTCTGACTTTGTTTTTACCATCTTCTGTTCAAATGTGGTGATGATAATGGTGGAACAGAAGCATGTGAACAGAAGGAGCATGTTTAATTGCCTCTCTTTTCTGAGGATGAACATCAGATCTGGGCTGAAATGAAAATGCAGGTTGCATGTGGTTTTAAAAATATAAAGTGACACAAGCAGAGTTTGGGTAGTGGCTGGAATGGTGCAATGTATGATAGGAACATTACCTTCTCAAAAGTCTCTGAATGTCAGCTTAATAAATGGGATGGGAGAGTCTTCCATTCTTGCAGTTGCAATTAAAACTATTTTGCCATTTATGCAATTGTAAATACTGATGTTAGGCACATTCCAGGCCTACATGTACATCAGAGCCTTCATAAGAAACCAGAGTTCCTCTCGAAAGGCATGAGGAACTCTATTTGCAAGGATTGGGATGACTCAGAGGTCTTTGAAAGCGTCATTGGGTTCCGTTAAAGCAGACTTTTTCATTTAGTAACCTTATGTAGTATGCAGCCACAGAGGAAAAGAATCAAGTTCATTCACTAAATGTTAATACAGTAAAGAAATGAGAAAAATTGACCTTACCCTCGAAAGATCATTACAGAAAGTTAAATCACACTTTGTATGACATATGCTAGAAATGAAGCTGTCATCAAGTGACTTAAACCAAGAAAGTACTAGAAGACTTTCTGGCTCTCCTAAGATTTCAAATATTACTTCAGAATATTGGCTTTCTTTTATTGACCCTCTTCTAGACTGGGCAGTGCTCATATATCTCAGCCAAATATGCTGGTACCCAAAGCCCTAAGTGCATAAGGATATTCCCTCTGTTTCTGAATTAATTTTGCAGTAGACATAAGAGTTTGGCATCCAGCTCATGCACATGATTTAATGAGTTCTGTGTAACCTACCAATAAGCAGATGTAGTTAGATCAGTTCTTTTCCTTCCCCACTCAAATGTTATGGAACACTGGGGAAAGAAATGGAGCATTTATGACGGAATTTTCAATCTGTTTACATTTTTGGATGAATGTTAGTTACATGCAGAAGCCTGGAAACCCTGAGTATTATCTTGCATTTATGAAGTATATATTGTTCCAAAGGGTTCCCAGGCACATTATAAAACTAAATAGGATTTTCAAGAGGAAGTTTTAGATAAGAATAAATCTGCTGGGGAAGGAATAAATCCGATGAAGAGAATCTGTTGCCACATATTTCAAAATATTTGCAGAGAGTAGATGGATTGTTTTTCATACACTGATAAAGCCAATAGCCACTCTTTGTTCTGCAGTTTCCATCAGACTTTAAAACACTTCTAGGAGGTGTGTGCCATTGCCCTGTTCTTCTTGAAAAGGAAACTAAGGCAGAAGTAGATAGAGTGACTTTTACCAGAGTCATACTGGAAATCACTGTAGAGGCAGAAGGAATATCCTGGTTTTCCAGAGCCCAGATCAGACTTTCACCTACTGCGGGTCTGGCCTTTAGGTAATGGAGGCCAGATTTAAATTGATGTAAACCTCTGTATTTGATCAGGAATTAATGGAGATAGGGACCTGAGTATCTGACTGCAAGTTGTGACGCTTGTTTTGGTATGGAGCTGATCATGTTTGTTTTGCCTTTAGACCAAAAAGAAGCAGTTAACTGAGAAGAGGGCAGGTATGGCTGGTCTTTGCTGCTGTCCCTTCAGAAGGGATTCCCACATGGAATTGAACACTATAAGGTAGATCAATTACTCAGGGCTTCTTTTTTTACTGAATTCATAAAGTTCAACTCAGTCACTATGTGAACTCAGAAGCAGTATCACTTTTGTGCAGTCATCTCTGTGATATTTCTGTCATGCCCTGGCCAGAGCTCTGTGATGTGCAGAGATATTTGCAAATGCATACTTCAGTGTGTATATTTGTATTTCTTTTTAATTTTTTTCTCTTTGAAGAGAGATTTTCCCTCTAGATATGAAAACCTGTGTAAAAGAATGGAAGATAAATACGCCAGTTGAACTAAAATGTTTTTTATTCTATGTTAGCTTATTAATCATGGCTGGCTGGATGTTTTCTATAGAATCAGCAGGTTTCATTTACAATAGAGGCTTGTTAAATATAAAATCGTAGACTGCATAGAAATAACTAAACTTATAACTAGTACTAAAAATTACTCCTTACCAAGGAATAAAGACTGGAAAGACATAACTTCCTCCTGTTGCTCATCCACTAAACACCATCTATTAAATAATGCTAGTAGAGGATATGCTCTAAGTGAATTTTGTTGTGAGACCTGCATTTGAATCTTGTGGGTAGTAGGCACATTTAGGCCTTGTGCAGGGAAGAGGTGTCAGACAGTGGCCACATTTTGTGACCTCCCTAGTCCCCAGCAGAGGGCAAAGACCAAGGAGATAGGCTCCATCCTGGTTTATCCAAGGGGAACAGATCATTTTTGAGAAATGAACTATAGACCTTCTTTTCATTAGATAGCATAAAAGCATGAGCCAAGCTGTATATACCCTATACAATTCTTGTAATGCATGATTCCCATTTTCTTCTGGAAAGTTAACACACAATATGCTAGTTTAACCAGGAGTTTCTCATAGATCTCTTCCTTCTTGATCCATATTGCATCCAGTTTAGTACCTTACAGGACTTCAAACTTTAATTTGATGGAACCACAGGTGTTACATGTAATTACTATTTACAGGTAGATAATGCAGGGTATTACATACTGTAATACTTCCTCTAAATACGTCTTACTGCCTTTACAAAGCTCAGGATGAAAGCTGTGTGTTAGCCAGACACCCTCTCTCCCTGACTTTACCAATGGATCACACGGCTCTAGAATGAGGAGCTCAGTTTTGCCTATTTTGGAGAGAAGCAGCTGAACTCATCGTGTTGCTTATCAGTGGAAAAAGGTACCACAGTAGTGTCGCTGTAAGGAAGTGGTGTCCTTTGCTGAATGCAAGCTTTTAGAATCTTAAGACTATTGCACAGGAAACAGAAGAGATTGTTTCCATAGCTACTTACGTTTCAGCATGAAATTGCTCCTAAGAAATACTGGAAATCAGGGAGTTTGTCCTCACTGTAACCCTAGAATCCTTTATATATACTGTAATTCTGAGACTAAGCATAAGAAAATGAGATGGTTTTGTTTGCAAATCTCAAGTTTTCTGGGAATACATCAGGAGCGCATGACTGAAAGCAAAATAAGAAGGATGAACATGGTTGGGCAGTTTTTCTTGAAAATTAGATAATTTTTCAGCAGTTCAGCATTATTTTTAAGTAATTCTTTTTCATTAGAAGGATTTTCACCTAAACTGTGGTCAGTGGGATCTCAGAGGCACCTATGTCTACAGTGACAAGAAACAAGTTATTCTTGTGGCAAGACATAGTGATGAAGTCCAAGTCATTATAACAGTTTAAATATGAAAAATATTATAGAGTGTTCAAATAGATCAGTATCATTAGGGACTTGGTACTTTGGAAAAGGATTTGACCCCCTTTTTTCCTGAAGAAGAACCTTCTCTTACTGGCTTGATGCTCCTCTTGAGAGTGGTTACACCTTTTGAACAACTGAATATGCTTGGAGATAAAATAATAACTGATTACACACAGTGCATTTTTATTAACACTGCAGTAATGCAGGTCACCTTCAGAAATAGATTCCTTTTAGAAAAGAAGGAGAATAGCAGCCAAGCTGTGATTGTATGCAAATAATAATCTTAAATGCTTATTGCCTAGTTTGTTTTTATAAAGTAATATATTAGAGTAAGTCTTTTAATGACACTGGAGGGAGGTTGGAGGTTTTCAGATAAGAGAAAAATGTTGGCATGCAAATTTTCACCTTGAATTGTGAATTGTTTGTAGTTACGTATAATCCTTGATCTCCTTTGTATAAGACTAATATTGTTAACCCTATTTTAAAGATAATGAGGACGTGGCATGGGAACTTAATAACTTGCCCAGGAAGTTCAGTCAAATTAATTGATAGCACACAGTATCAAACTGAAGTGGATTCAGCCCCCACAAATAAAAGAAGGCAGATTTCCAAAGCCCCATTTAATTCTGATGATAAACCATATCTATTTGTAAAATTGCTGCAGGATGGATTTACAGTTAGAGCTTATTCCACCTCTGTTTCTGTCTTCATGTACTTGTGAACACAAATTCATGGATTTGTTTGTCTTTTGGCTGCTCTCGTTGTTTGGTTATATTTTGTAATAATGTTTGTATCTCAAAGAAAAACAGCTGCAGCCAAGTGGGTAATACTCAAATATTTGGGGAAATTCTAGGAGAGCAGTTGAGAAACACTGCTTTTACCATTCCTCATAGCACTGTTACCCTGTTGCACAGCTCCTTGGCATGGCTGTTTCAGAAATGGCTGTGGAACCAATTAATGATAAATTATTGATAGAGCAGCTGCTGTGCAGTTTCCCCAGATGTTATTCACACTTAACCATGCCCCATTTCTTGAATTCTGCTCTAATTTATAGCAGTGGCAGAATTTGTCATAAGAACAAATGGTATTTTTTCTGGTCTGAATACAGAAAGTGAACTCCCTTAATTGAGGAGCTGATGCTCTCCTACCTACTCTAACATTGTAGTATGTTTCCTCCTATCCCAGGAGAGCTCTGGCCACCTTTTTACAGTAAACCTCCCACTGGGAGGAAGTCGAAACAGCAGAAAAGAGCTGTGTGTGAAATCTTATTTGGAGAGTGTAAAAACTTTTAAATAGCCTTTGTTGAGTTATGGAAATGGCACTTGGCATGATAACTGGGATCCTTCTTAGCTTTGATTTAGTCTACTCACATTTTTTTGTGTACTTCAGCTCAACTCACTTGCTCTTGTGAGTTTACAAAGAAACTATACAGGGCTCTTGCTGTTGCCCATTGCGACCAGTAGGAAGCTCAGAGTTGACAGTCCATATGATCATGCAGTTAATTAAATTAGCAACTTAGCTGTTTAATTGAAGAGCTGCAAAAACTCAAGGTGCAGGTTTGGAAGGAAATTTGTGGGTGTAAGTCTGAACTTTGCAGAATTGAAAGATGAGCTTTTTAACTTTAAATAGCCTTCATCTGTAGGTCACTCCTCATCACAAAGGAAAACTTAGAGCTATTTCTCATGGCAGAACATCTGCCAAAGTCATAGATAAGTTAACTTAAAATTAAGATACAGAAGATGAGACCAGGGGAAATCTAAAAGCAGTAACAAGAAAATACAAACCTTTTTAATTGCGGGGTTTGACTTTCTCTTTGTTTACTGAGCATTGTTATTCCATCTGCAAGGTGTGAGCAAAACTTAAGTGTAAAACCCCATGGTAACCCCCCATCTCTATTAAGATACTTGCAAAATCTGTCTATTTGATATTTTTTCAGCCAAGCCTGAGGTTTGGTTTTCCTGAGAGGTAATGATGTCTAGCATGGATTGCTAGAAAAAAGCTACTCTTAATTGCTCTTGCTCTGCCTGAAAAAGCCCCTTATCTTTTTGCTCAGGCTTTGTGTATAGTCACAGTGTTGAATCCTCATTACAAATGCTGTCAATATTGTGTTAGTATTTTAGTCTCCTGTTTAAAAGCCCAGCCTTAATAGAACACCCTAGTGGATAGCTTGCTGCTAGATTTAATAACGATCTTTCATTGTTGGATGATTTCTCCTAATTGTCTTTCTTTTGAAGTGTTAAAGCCAGCGATAATGTTTCTTATGAAGTTTCAAGAACGTGGGATACTGCAAGAGCACCCCCTCACCTACTGTCTTTGGTTCTTAGACTACTGTCCAATGCTTTCTTCAGCTGTTGCTGTGCAATTACACTGTATATATGTCAGCAGTATTTCTAGCTTATATGAATTATATGAATTAGTATTTCTAACATATGAATTCAAGACCTGGGATATGGAAAGCATATTGAGAAGGAGCAAGAGT
Source organism: Agapornis roseicollis (assembly GCA_002631895.1). Lineage (NCBI taxonomy): Eukaryota > Metazoa > Chordata > Aves > Psittaciformes > Psittacidae > Agapornis > Agapornis roseicollis. The sequence goes on from NDXB01016562.1 coordinate 14,574, forward strand.
AAGTGCTGCATAGTGAGTTTTGAAGTCATGGCCATAGCAACTTTCTAGGACAGCTCTGGACAAAGGTATGGAGGGGTTGCTGGTGTGTGTGGGCCAGATCTGGTTTGCTTTGCAAACCCAAAACCAGTCACTGAGAACTCTCATGGGTGGTGTATTTCCAGATCCTGCTATGTGTTACTTTTTTCCAGTTCCAGCATCTGTGGATTGCATTTGTCCTCTTAAATGGTTCTTTATGTTAGCTTTAAGCTCTCCCCAGCAAAGGGAGAATTTCGTAATTACAAAAAGCATTTGAGTTACAATTTTGCTAGTCTTCTCATTCCAAGAGTTTTTTTTACACTGATTGAATCTGCCCTTAGTCCTTCAGAACAGAATTGTTTGTCTTCACTTGTATGTACAGACATTTGAGACTCCCGTCTCTAAGATTTAAGTACCAGCATTGCTCTCCACTGGGGTTTTTTTGGTGGTGTTATTTCCTGGAAAGTGGCTGGGTCATCTCTTAAAGGGTTAGGTCTAACAGATGGAAGCGTGCTTCCTTGTGCAGGAATCATATTTGGGACTTGCTGCCCATCAGATTAAAACCCTTCAGTAACCCTTCTTCTTAAAATACACTTCCTTGCCAATTGCCTATTGCTTCTGTTCCCATGGTAAGGATTTCCTTTTGCCCCACTGTATTTTCCTTTTGTTTTTAACTAGACTTCTCTCTGCTGGAAATGTCTTATTAAATCTGAGATGTTGAATTCTGCCTCAACAAGGGCCCATCCTGCTGAGCCTTGTGTGTACATGCCTATAAATATGAGCTTTCTGGCTAGGATTCCTAAGCTTATTGCTACCAGGGCTTGGCTCTCTTTTCACCTGACCTTTATGGCTCTTACTGTTGCTTTGAGATTGTGCCTCTTCTCTAGTGCTCAAAATGAAGTACTTTTAATCTCTGTGTGGTATTATTTAAACCTCCAATCCCAAACTTGTTTCTTTCTCAACCTTGAGGTCAGGTCTTCCCCATTAAGCTAGCTTTGTTTGGATGGATCAGTTGCTGCTGTCTTCAGATCCAAACTCATCCTGACTTCCTTCAGTCCTGGTCATCCAAGTCACTGTAATCCGGTAAGATGCAGTCACAGACAATTATGCACCCAGATGGTTTTTTTTTGGAAATGCTAATAGTGGGGGTTAGATGCTTCTGTATGTTTCCCTGTAACACTGACTAACTCTTAACAAGTGTAGGGTGAATGCATGGTATGATGCTCAGGAAATGCATGGTATGATGCTCAGGAAATGCATGGTATGATGCTCGGGAAATAATCACCAATGGAAGGAACAAAACAAAACAAATGCCATTCTATCAGAGAAGCATATGAAGGCCACCAATTCCTATTGGAAGTGTCTAGGAGTGCCTATTAGACCTTGGCCTGCTGGAGGCCATTTGAAGGAAATGGCCTCTTACTCAATGAGGTACTACCCTACACACACTAACCCAAAATACTTGTGCTAATGTTCTTTCATGAATAAGGCTCTGCAGAAGCTTGATTCTTCAAAGTCTTCAAAGTCAGGAGTCTTAGATTTAGTTGTATAATGTTGGACAATATGAATAGCTTCTCTTCTGTGCTTAAGTTTTCTGTGGATAGCATCACGAAAAACTTTATAGCTTTATCCTGTAGCAGCTCTACACAAAATACAAATGCTCAACCCCCATCTCAAACTGCCAGACTGTTATAAAACTGAAGTAAAGCTGAACGTTGGCAAATGTGCTTCTTCTCACACAAAAAATCTCAATTTGCTCAAGATGAAAGTTGTTATTATTTTAAGAAAACATACAGCATAAGTGCCTGTTAAACTCAACATTTATAAACCGTAGGTCTGCTGACAGTTGGCAGCAGTGGTGGATTTTGATTAAGTAGGCAAGACTGGAAAAATGGAAAATTCTGTGTGCCTCTGTATTTATCTCTTCTCCAGACAGAAGGGTGGGCGAGCAGCTGCCTCCACAGATGAATGTAGTGCAGCGCCTTGGCCAATGTGTTTAATCAAACGGATTAAAGAAGCTCAGGGTGTATTTTTTGGGTTTTAGGGGAAAATATAATAAGCAAGAAGATGAGAGATTAAGTACTAACAACCTAATCACAGCCAGCCACTTACAGACTTCAGATCTGATTTCTTTTTGGAGCAGAGGTGTCCAGTCTGCATGTGTGTTTTAAGTGTGTACGTGGGCTTGTAAAGATCTAAAAAGATGTTGTGAAAACTCAGCTTCATTATACATGAAATACCCCACCAGTAATTGATGTCACATTGTCCAGGAATTTTCTGCCAAAGTGGTTCTTGCTTGAGTATCATTTCTTTGTAAAGGAAAAAAAGAAACTATGGAAAGTTTAAGACACTCCATTAAAATTGTTGGTGAACTAAGAATTGATCACACCAACACAAATAAGAATCTCTGAGAAAATCGCATGAGCTTCTACTTGCCCAGGAGATGGCTTAGGATATCAAAGCCCATGTCTTCAGGATACTTCATCTGTCATCCTCTTATTGGTCAAAACCATGGATGATCCTCAGGGGCCTGACCTCCAATTTCCATTAATTGGAGGGGAAATTGAAAATTGTTCCATTATTTTATAAGATTGTTTCTTTTTTTCCTGAAGATAAATTTGAGAAGGGAAAATAATAAAATTTATACATGGTAAGGTTACCAGAGGAAGATTTTGAGGAATAAATAAATAAATTCAAGTGCCATGAGTAATTTGAAAAGCATATACTCATTTGGCAAGTAAAATATGTACTTGAAAATGTTCAGATTTGGGAGGTTTTCATTCTTAGATCCTGAACCTGTAGTATGGAGAGATGGTCTTACAAGTGGCATAGCAGAAGCAACATGGAGTCTGAATTTTATTGCTAAAAAGACTTAAATGGTGTACATTACTAGATGGAGATGATTTCAAAGGCTTAGATGTTTTCCATATTGTGAGCTGGTGCACAGAGCATGGGCTGTGTGGGAAGCTTGCAGAGATTTTATTCAGTGAAGCAAAATTTCTGGAGAGGATTCAATCTAGTCTTCACTTTTGGGACCTTGAAGTTTCCAAAGCCTATCTTAACAGTAATTGACATAGCCAAATACAGCAGCAGTATTTAAGGATGATCTTACCAACCCTGAAAAACAACTTTTGTGATTTGAGTTTTAATACAGCTTTTTAATGCAGTCTCCTTGCTAACTAAATGTTCCATATGGCTAGGCTGGTGTTTATCCAAGTTGTCTGATCTCTTGACCTGTCTGTGCAGATTTGGATAGTGTACTTAATATGTATTTATTTTATTAAGAAAAAGCAGTGAAGGAGAGTGATGCTGGTTTGATAGCATTAAAAAAGGAGGTCAGTATTTGTAGAAATGGATAGAACAAGTTTCCGATCTATTCTTAGTGTCATTCCAGTCCTGAAACAACCAATTACAAATTGCTCAGCACAGTTGTAGATACAGTGCTACCAATCTGGTTCAAAACCAGGGACTCAGAAGTGGAAGCTGTACTTTCAACCTGATCTAGCAAATATCTCCCTGACAGATGTTTGTAAGCATGTTTGAAATAGTAGAGACTACTATCTAGGCATCCAGTCTTCCATATACAAGACGTATTGATTTAAGGATTTCATAATTTGCCCATTTACACATGGAAAAGTGAAACACCAGACAGCAGCAACTAGCCCAAGGTTGCTCTGCAGACCAGCAGTAGAGCTGATAACTTCTGAACTACAGTCAGTGTTCTGCTCTTTAAGTTAGAGAACTTGTTACTGATAAATGTCACTAAGTCTCCCACATCCTTTAATGGTTGTAGTACAGCAAATTGTCTGCTTGCAATAACACTGTGACTTCTAAATATTCACAATGTAAAGATGGATAGAGTGATGAAAGAACAAGGAGACGGACATCTATTGAGCCACATACCAGTCAACTCAGTTCGCAGGCACAGCATAACTGACCTGTGGACCACACACAAATGCTCTGTAAAAGAAAGCATGCAGATTGATCCAAAATCTGCTTTAAAAAAAAATATAAAAAAAAAAAAAAAAAA
>NDXB01016562.1:18756-73153 GCA_002631895.1 Agapornis roseicollis
AAAAAAAAGAGAGAAAATTGAACTTATTGGTGGGGAAATGAAGCATCCATGAGAAGAAGAAAAATAGAGCCAGGCATGTGTTGCTCTCTGACCTGAAATACACAGTCATGAGCTAGTCAGGTGAAAAATCTACACGATCTTAAGAATAAAACTCCGCTGTCATCTCATTATAAAAGTGACTGGTGCCTCTGGGAATGAAGAACAAGCTATAGCTAAGCAAATTGCAAGGGTTATTTATCATCACATTGTGCATGCTTTTGATTTACATGTTACTTCTTCCCCCCCACCTCCCCACCCCCACTTTCAAATTGCACCCATAAGTCATGGGGGAAAAAAATCTCAATATTCAGTTCCATTAGACACACTTATTCTTTGAAATTCAGGGCAAGGAGCATATGGAAATTCCTACAGCAAAGAACAGACACTACACCCAGAATAAATATCAGCACTGTGCAATGTTGAAATGAGTTTCTGTTATTGGTTATTTTGAATCAGGCCATGATATGATTCAAATTCAGTTACCTCTTCTGCTTTGAAGGGCCAAGTATCTTAGAGAACACAAAGTTAGACCATAAATATTGAGAGAATAAAGAATCTATGTTGATTGTTATTCTCAGTAATTCTCTTCTGTTTTGAAACTTACAAGCTATGCTGAGAGCCCTGAGGTTATATATGGTAAATGTTGTTTATGCCACAGATGTGCAGCTGGTCCCTTCTCCTGGATTTCTTGGTCAAAGATAATGAGCAGTTGATCTCTTAAGTAGCTAGTACATGTTTGGTAGAGTCAGCCTTGTCCTTAACTTGCCCTGAATCTCTGATTTATAGTGAAAACTTATTGAGTAAACCACTTTAGATCTGATGTATGCATTTCTCTTCTTTTCTTGCATTTTTACTTGTCTATGTTCAAAGGTTTTTTTTCTTCTTTTGTTGTGGTAAACACCTTGCCATTAAAATCTGATGTGAAATTCAAAGATGAGTGCATAGTCAAATGCTGTGGATCCAGATAGCACAACCGTAACGTAATGGGTAAGATACCAAAATTTCATGGCTGTGGCCATTTGTAGTGCTGGGTGCCAGTAAGGTAAATGTTCAAGTCTGTTAGTCCCCAGGAATCCCTTGTAGTAGCAGTTAGTAACACAAATCATTGTGTTAACATTTTGCTATGACTTCTTTTCCAAACTAAACCATAGTAATTCTCAAGAATGCTCAGAAAAGGGCTAAGTGCATCCTTTAAGCTAATAAGAATTAAGATTTTGAGTTTGTATAGTTGAGGTTGGACAGTCTGTTTGACAGGAGCTTTTGAGGTGGGAGTATTCCTTTCCTAAAATAAATTGTATTTGTTAGTGTAAAAATGTAGAGATGTTCACCGTGGTGCAACATGTCCAGTTTCAAACCTGAAGAAAGTATTTCCTGGTGATTTCTGTACATGGATATGTTTTTATTACATGTGCTGAGGCTATGGTTGTGGCACTCTGCAGACTGTGTGTAGGTGTAGGAGTTGATTGACAAGGACAAAACCAACCAAACAAATAGATAACATGTTTCCAATTCAGTGAAAGTGCATCTTTTTTCCTAGTTTTGCTTCTCTCTGAAGAGCTGCTATAAGTTATCAGGCATAGATCCATTCTTATCAGATATTAGCTGAATTAATTTTTCTAAAGAAAACAAGAGAAACAGCTTAAAGTGAATGCAACCTGAATGGATTTGTAAAAGTCAAATAAAATTTTTAAGTTGTCCACTGGTTTGAAACAACAGAGTTTGCTTGCTAGAACACAACTGTAAGTTTTAGAATATTCCCTTTGAAGGGCCAGAGTGTGGCTTCAGAAGCAGATGAAATTGCAAAGCAGGATTATTGGGTTTTCTCCTTGCCATCAGGGTAATGCTATTGGAATAATTTACTGTAGGGCAGTGTTACTCAGCCTTGAGTCTGTGGGTCAGTGGTGGTATTGAGAGTCTCTAGTGGCCTCTGAAGAGGTGGTTTACAAAACAATTATAAAAAGTAATAAAATCAACCATCTCTTTCACCTCCAAGCTTTAAATACTCCCAAGGAATGAAGCAAAGAATAGCAAACCCATCCTACTTTACACCTTACTTTTTATATGGTTACAAATAAAAATGTGTGATATAGTAAATAAGGTTGAAAAGTGCCACTTTAGATGGAGAGCTTAGGAAAGATGAGAATGGTAGGTTGCTAAGTTTTCACTCCTATTCTTTGTCCTCTTAAAGCATTTTCATTTTGAATTACTATAATCCAGGTCATCTCCAAAAGGCTACATAAATTAGCCAAGTTCATGTATGATCCTTGATGTAGGCTGCTGCTTCCAAAGATTAGAAAGTGATGAGATCGGAGCAGATGCTATTTCTCATATGATGCCTTAGACTTAACCAGCTAATTTGGAGAACTAAAAATCTACAATTAATTGTGTGATCCCATCTGTTCTTCCTGTTCTTACATTGGAGACCTGTCCTGAATGTCCAATACAATGATGTGAGTTCTCAGTCAGTCAAAGCCTTATTGGAAATTCTTTTTTGTTGTGCTTTAACCTTTAGGTATGCAAACACCCACTGTGCTAGAGGAGAGACTTAACAGTATTTAACTGAAGGAAAACAGCTAATTCATGTACACCCCTTCTTATTTTCCCATATCTCATTCCATTGGTTTGTCATTTACAAAAAGAAGATTTAAGCATCTTACAGTCATTTAATATAGAGAAGCAGTTGTAGCTTTTGGCTTTCTTTTTGAAAGTTATGCAGTTGATACTTGGTTGCAGTGCTTGCAAATCAGCATCTGCTCACTTCACACAAGCATCCCTGCAGTTCCTGTAACTGTATGCTTAAGGATTTTGATTCAGGCTTGAAATGAGCAATGCAGGTGCTGCTCTGCTGTCCTGGAAAATATAAGAACCCCAAGTCAAAGAGCTGATTTAGAAAAGATTGAAACATTCTCCCAGGTTTTTTTGTTTAATTATGAAGCCCTTTTCTTCTACAGGAAGTATGTGTATCCAGTGGACAGGAAATAACGCAACTAGAAGATACATCTCCTTTCTCTTATACTAATGTGGTGCTAAAAAACCAGCTTGTCCTCAAGTAAATCGCTTGTTGAGGAATTCCACTATCATACAACCATAGGAGCTTTGATAGGGGGAGAACTTCATAGATGCACACCCCTGTTTCTGTGCATTTTGTGCCCCTTTGGCAGCAGAAGCAGAGGACATCACTTGAATATCAAACTTTCCATAGATGATTGTCCATTCTCTGATTGCCTCTGAGCCATCTTTGACTACTCAGAGTAGTTTGTAATATTTTCCCATAATTTGTTACATCACAAAGCTCAACAGGCTTGCTTGGTGATGTGAATCCTCTTGGAAGGATGATGATGATCTGCACCTCTCAGCTGTACTGTCATTTCCCATCCTTGCAGGCAAATCTTTACACATTTCCACCAGGATGGAGAAGTCAGAATATGAATTTCAGTGTGGAAGCAGAGGAGATCTTGTCTTTGTAGCCAACAGAACTTTGGTTTAAAGAGATGAGATTTCTGTTGCTAAGGAGATAATGCCTTTGTAGCCAGATTCATTCTTTGTTTGCTTGTTTGTGAATATTTCCTAATTTTCCTTTTAAATATGAAATCTCTTTCTTGCTTACACAGCCTTTCAATGTGTAAATGTGATTATCAGTATTTTTTTAAAATAATAACTTGTAATGATCACAGCAGTGTAACAGAAACAAACTGGATTTGAATTCCATTTTAAGACTCATTCAATACAAAAATAGGCTTTAGGCATATATGCAGTCATTGCACATGCCCCCACACTAACAGAGATACAATACAACATTTTGTTAATGGCTCTAAAAGCGACTGTAGCAAAATAAACCCCTTTAGGACAGAGAGATGTATATAATTAGAGATGTAGACCTCAGATTAAGTCATATATCTTCAACTCCTTATGAGATTCATTGTCCTATGCCCCTGCATACAATCTGTACTCTGGCAATTATGCAGAGGCAATCACTATAAATGCCTTTGCCTTCTCTGAGAATTAGAATTCAAATTTTGTCCTTTCAGACACTTAGCAAAGAATGTCTCAGAAATTATCATACAATAGGTAACATAGAATTATTGCCACATCCATTTCTTTCAACTCAAACTAAGAGCCATCCCTAGCATGGTCAGTTTAATCACCATTTCCTCTTTAAAGCCTGGAGGCTGAAATCTGTCTTGGCTTCTCTTGCTACATTACCAGTGCTTTCCATTTTAAAAGGTAGTCATATATCCTGGAGCCCAGTCTCACCAGGAGGTTGCTGTGTTAAAATGTACTGTGCTGTGGCTGAAAATTAACAAAATAATAAATATTATTAACTACAAAATCGATAATAATGCCTTACAAATGGAGTGGGATGGAGCAACATGATTCATTTGGGTTATTAAATTTAGTAGAGGTTAGATAAGATTTTAATAAGACCTTAGTTCATTTTACATGAGGGTCTGGCGCCTTCTGTCAGATCAAGTACCTGGACACAGAGCCACAAAAAATCTTAAGAAAGCAAGACACTGACCTGTTTTTCATTGATCCTGGGAGTGTGTGAATATGTTGTAAGTACTTAACCTGATCTCTGACATCACATTACCACCAGCGCTCACATCATTACTGCTGCCATTGATGAACGGCTTTCTGCATCTCAAACTGCTATGAAAAACTTTTTTATACCTGTCTTCTTTGAGCCCTGTATGTAATAGACCTCCAAGCATGTACTAAGATCATCTCTTCTGAGTTATGACCTCTTTTATGCACACTTAAGAGCAAAGCAGCAGATAAAGATGGTCTGTAAATACAGGCCAGCCCTCTCTTAAACATAGGCACCCATGAAAGAAGTACATGAAGGAGAAACACTGATGCTGTCTTACATGTTAATGTCCTGATTGGAGCAAAGCTGGAACTTCTGGCCTTTTTCTGTTTATTTCCTTCACTTGCAGGTTTTCTGTGGGTTGGTTTGTTTGCTTTTTTTGTTTGAGTTCTCTGATGAAATGGAAGCTTGATGAAATTCAAGTTGCATCACTCTTTTTGTCCTTGGTCCTTTTCTTTATGACCTAATAATTCCATAGGCTTCTTTCATACATGCAGGTATTGTGCCTAAGCAATAAGGGTCCATGACATTATTTCCAGTAACTGGAAAATCCAGCCTCCATAGTCCTTTCGTGTTATTTACAACATTTGCACTTATTTATAAGAAATAAAGTTCAGATATGATCATAAAGAAAGAATTAGAGAGGATAATACTGTACATTTTCCAGACTCAGTGTGGCTCTTACACTGAGTAGATCACAGTGTCAGGTCCACTTTTTGGAGGAGAACACTCAGAATGTATTTTAAGTGTCTCTAGTGTCTTTCAGTGCTCTTTGTTCTTAGGCTCAGTGAATGCATAAGAACAAGACAGGTACTGTCCTCTTCCAAAACGTCTCAGAGCACTGCAAAGTGGACTGATTATCTTTAGAAAAACACTTGCTCCCTTTGTAGAAATTCCCAGCTATTGTCAGGCTGAGAAGTAATCAAGCAAAAGACTTCAGTGTAGCTGAATACAATTGACTGTGTTTCAAGTATTACAAACAATTGAAAGTATGGTAGGAATTCACTTCTGTTCTATTTTCAGTTGGTTTCCAATTACAAAATACTCCTGTTCTGACATGAACATCTGCATTCATTTGGCAAAAGACACGTTTCTAATAGAACAATAAATTCTCTGGTAGTATTAAGACCTTATTTTTTCATTCCTAACTTGTATAGACAAGAGTAAAAGACGATGCAGGTGAGATAAATTGTCATCTCTGATATTGCAATAACAACTTTTTGTCCGGTCTTGATTTTTCTTGTTCATTTCAGCATTGAACAACCCAACAGTGCCTCATGTGTTCAAAAAGCATTATTTTCACTGAGAGCAGGGTTGTAAAGACCCTTCCATCCAGTTTCTCCTCCATACAAAGGTTAATCTAGGCACAAGTTCATATACTGAGTTATCTTAATCAAGGCCTACTTCTATGGAGTGCTAGGCATCTTCAGGGTAATAACTAGGAGTTGAGAGATCCCTCAACTTACCTGATACCAACGTTTCTTCTGGTCAGTCTGCTCAATTAAGGCCATTAGTACTTCAGCTGAAGCTTCTGTTGAAACTGTCATATTCCTGTGAGAAGAGATGAGATCAGAGAATTGGCATCTTCCCCCTGCTAGCTTTGTGTGTGCATGAGCTGGGAGAGTTATGTCCACAGGACAATAGGAAGCTGCTGTTCTGATTTTACCTTGTATTTTCATTATCTTTACATGAATTGTTATTCTCCTACAACCTAAAGATTTATTCAGAAGAAGGGAGAAACGTGGAAGTAAAAAACTTTGGTTAGTAAAAGAATAATCTTTTTAAAAGTATGAAGTGTCTGGCGAGTCCTCACAGCAGAGCACTGCAGGGTACACATTAATGACCCATTAATGCACTTCTCAGGTGGTAAATGGCCCATTAATGCTCCCTTGTCATGTCAGCCTGTATAATTTATTCAAATTCACAGGCACTGCATGGTGGAGGAGGAAAGAAACACCACAGAAATAGTTTTCCAGACGTTAACATCACAGGTCTTGCTCTTTCTTGGACGTTATTCTTTACAAATGTCTTTCAGTGACATCCTTTCCCAAAGGAAACCAAATCCTGTAACCAAACAAACTGTCTCTCACTGGGACAAGTTTGGACCTTTAACATCCTAGAGCAAAGAGGCTGCTTTCTCCCATGCTCTTACATAGCCTCTTTTCACATCTGTAGTGTCCCTTCGATGAATATTTTTTTTCCCAGCTTTACCCACTGCAATTCCAAGAAGGATTTTCTAGTCAACTTCCTAGTAGCAGGGGATCAGCATCACACTACCTGACTCTAGAGAGACCCAAGTAATATGAGAGTTGCAGAACAAAGCAGAGCTTCCAATGTGCTTCCATTGTGCTTCCAATGTGGTTTTGTCTTTCACCACCTTTCAAAAGTTGGGCTCCAGCATGCTGCAGCACTAATTCAGAGGTGGCTCTGTGCAGAACAGTGTTCTGCAGCAATAAAGATAAAACCTGCGGAGAAAATGACTATCACTTGTGTCTGACCCATTCCCAAGGAATTGCTGTTGGCCAGGCCAATAGTAATGATGATACAATCTCCAAAGCCTGGCAGGGCCTTGGGGGGGTCTGGGGGTGTGTGCACAGTATTTCCAGGCTCTCTAGCTTCATTCTGAGCTCATATATGAGATGTAGATGACGGGTATCAGACTTCTGTAGTTCATCTCTCTGCCCCTAATCATGAGAAATTACATAATTTGTGTCAGATGTTTGCCTAACGCATTCTTTAAAAACTCCAGACTTCCCCATCTCCCACACACAGCCTAATTCAAGGCTTAGTTATCCTTATTTTACAGAATGTTCCCTATGTCTACTCTAACTCTCTGTTGCAGATTCAGCCCCTTATTATTACTTGTCCCTAAAATGAGCATGAAAAAACTGCTTATTCCTTTTCTCCTTTGCAACAGCCTTTAATGTACTTTAAAGACTATTATCCCTTCTTTTAGCTGTCTCTTCTCTAGTCTGCACAGCCCCAGATCTTTCAGCGTTACCTCATAAGTATGGTACTTTGATGTTTCTCACTGCTGCAGTGAATCATCTTTTTTCAAGTGCAGTTTCCAAAGCTCAGTACAGTTGTAGGTGAGTGGAGAATGACACCGTGTGACATAGCTTGCTGCTAAACTACTGTTTGTATTTCCTGCATTGGCTTATCAAGCTTTTTGGCTGCTTTTGACTCTCTGGAATCTCTAGCTTTTTCTTTTTGCAGAAAAGGAACCAGCCTGTGTCTTCCAGTGTACGCTTGTAAAAACAGTTGATCTTGAATGTAGAAATTAGCATTTGTTCTTTGTGGGTTGCAAACTTCTTAATGTTTACTTCTTTATTTAGCTCTTCAGCTAAATAGGTGATAATAACAAGAGGAAGATGATACTTGTCACATTAATTTACACACTGACTGCTGGACCACAGCAGAAGACAGTTATTGCCTGCTTCAGGCTTTGAGTGTGAAATCTTTTATATTAAAATTTCTCATAAATAGGTAACATCAGCTTTGCATCTCACATATCAACTTTAAAACTGTAGTAGTTCCTCACATTCTTTAATTAGAATGTCAGAAATGTGGAATCTCTTGGCGGTGGTATCGATCTTTTTTAGGAAAATTAGGAGAAAAAATCCCATATTTCAGGTAACAAATACTGTTCGGCTCATGTTTTAGATATGGCAAAACCACTTGTTTTGCCTCAGAGGATCTAGACTAACAGTGATGAAGACTGTAGCAAATCTCCCATTTAGTGGATCTGGGTTTTAAAACATCTTTATCAGGATTCTGCAGGTTATCACCTTGTCAGCACATGTGAAGATTTTGTAGTGAGAACAGGGTAAAGCTGCATCATCCACATGGGAAACAATGAAAACCTTCATCAGTGTCTGTTTACTATAAAAAATGGGCACCTGACTGAATATCTAAGTACCTTTTAAGCTGTTGCTTAATCTAAGTTTGTTTCTCCCAATGGGTATATTAAGAATTATAAATATGATATGATGTAATACATAAATATTCATCAGTTAGGTATTTAGCAGTTGATGTGTAAAGTATGATTCATATCATTTTTGAGTTTGATGTTTGAATAGCAAAATCATGTACACAGTGATGACAAATGGCATACAGCCCCTTTTAGTCTTCTTCCGCCTATGGATTGACTCACAGAATATACATTCTATTGCTTTATGCAGGCTAGGGGTTTTAATGTCACAAGTGTTTTCAAATTTTGCACAGCACTTGTACATTGTTGGACATCATGAGTGGCTTAGAAGTCAAAAGGCAGCATTTTCAAAAGCACTTAAATATTTTCCTTTTTCTCTTGAAAGGAGGTGAAATACCATCAATTCTAGTGAATGTCACTGGAAGTTTTAATTTTACCCTTGAGCTTGTAAGTCGTTTAGGTTACACTGACTTTTCCAGAGATTTGGGTCGACTGGAGTCATTAGATGTTTCAAAAGGAAATGTCAGAGCTTCATTAAATGTGTAGTTATCTTTATTTAATGTTTTCACTTCCACAATTTAATTGTGTCCTTCTGCTAAATGGCTAAACTTGACTCACATGAAGGCGGCTGGTACTTTAGTAACGCTGGCTACTTGCTGTCAACCTCAAGCCATTCTTCTGACAATGCCTTATGCAGTCATGTAGGTCAAGTTCAGAATCTGATGAAGCTGAATATCCATCCATAATGGTGGTGGGAATGGGTGAGCAACTGATAGTACAGCTGAAATGATCAACATGAAAATACACTTCTAGATATTTGCACTGCTCAGGAAGCATCCTCTTCCTCGACCCTTAGGTACCGAAGCATAGCTTTACACTCCAGCTCTGTGCTTTTGTTAATTGCTCTGGCAGAAGAATGTGCTATGCAGTCCTTATTGTAACAGTAACTTTTGCTTTCAACCACTCTAGCATAAGTATTATTTTTGTTACACCTCCTGGTCTCTGGCATGGATAAAAAATGGTATGATTGCTTTTGAAGTAGGTTGTGACAGTGTCATGGTACATGATCACTCACTAAAGAAAGTGATTCTGTGGTGATACATGTGTTCTAATATTAACATTTCCTGATTTTAAGCAGTTTGCTTAGTAATGCTGAGCCAGGGGTGTTTGAAAGAGCAGAATGTATTTGACCATACTTGTCCCCTTCAAAGTTCATAACTGCTGAACAGCTAAATCCCTTCTAATAGATTTGAAAGTATGATCCATGGCTCACTGCTGTGCTGTGAAACTATGGTAAATGGCCCATGACTGGTCTACAGAAACATATTAAATACATTTTGGCTTAAGTTTTTTTTAGGAATACCTGGTGACAAATATGGGCAGAACACAGACACTTAGCACTCCCCAAACAATTAGGTCTTCTCCCAACAACAGATTTTTCACTTCTGATTTCAGATCATCTTACATAAAGATTTTCCTGATGAGTCCTGCCCTGTGGATCTCTTACTGTAACGCACACTTGGGATGATAAGTTTCGTCTTTACCAGGTAGTCAGATACATGTTACCACTATAGATGACTGTTTCATCCAAGAGCAAAGCCATATACATATATACATGTTTTTGTGAGTATATCTATATATCTATATATCTATATATCTATATCTATGAGGGGGCCCTGGAGAGTAGGTATGTGAGCTGCAGGGTCACCTGAACTTGTGAGACATCCTGTCCCTGCAATTGTGATCAGCATCTTTTTGTACTCTTCCTGTTCTCACTGCTGTGCATGGTGGTGGCAGAGGGACAGCCAGAAGGGTGCTGAGAAAACCTGTTGGCATAGCAAACATGGAACTGCCAGCATGGGCACAAGGAGTCTTTGTGGAACACAGCGCCCACACACTTCTAATGAGGACAAAAAGAGGACAGTGTGCCTGTGCTAGCCCAGAGGCAGCACCAGACATCTCTTCTGTTGGTGGGCAGTCTGAAAAGAAAACAGTATTGTCTGTGTGGGATTTAAAGCTGTGTCAAAGCCCTTCTTCCCTGCAGTGTACTGTTCCATCTGCTGTTTAAGAAGCAAGTAGTAGTGTAGGTGGGAAAGGAAGTTATGCACCTAGGAAAAGCTGTTGTCCTGAGCTGGTTAGAAAAAACTGGTGAGTTTTTTGTATGTCACAACATGCGAGGCACACTTGTGTATCATACAACAGAGGTTTGCTCAGGAAAGGAGTAGCAAAAAGTGCAATGGAGGAGGAAAAATGTGAAAAGCCAGCCTGGGTCTCCTGGGTTGTGCAAGAAACAGGATTTCCCCTGACCTGCTTGGAGCTGCACCAGCTTTCTTGGGAGCAGAATTCAGGTAGAGAACCCATCCATAACCTAGTCTAGGCCCACTCCAACTGAAGGATTTTCAACAGAAACCGAGAGGCAAACTTCCTATTCTGACAGCACTACTAACCACTGACAAGGTGCCTTTTTTAGGGGCTGAGGAGGGCATGTAGCCAAAGGCATCCTACATTCCTTATGCTAAGTGTGAAGGTTGCCAAAATTAGTGCACATACACTGAGTGCACAATAAGCCATTTCCCGCTTGGTATGCCAAGAAGGCTGAGGAGTCTGTGAATTATGCTGTTAGAAGGAAGCACATACCCAGCAGCTTGTCCATCAAAGCAGAAAACACCTCTTCACAGCAGTAAGAGGAAACTAGCATTGCAAGAAACAGTGTTTAAAACCAGCAGCAGAAGCATGCAAATAAAATTCTGAGCTTGTGTAGACAGCTCCTAACTTGGTGCCAAAAGTGAAAAAGCAGTGTACGTGTAAGTGTAATCAAGCTCTGCAAATCTACTATACAAGTGCCTCTGCAGTGGCTCTTTCTCCAAGAAAGCTCAAGTTCTGAGACTGTCTTAAGGGAGACATTTCACACTACTTCTGTAGGTACGGCAGCAAAATTGCTTTCACCATAGCAGCATCGTATGGCTCTTTATTCCATTTTGCAGAGGTAATAACCATTATCTGAATAATTTAGGCTGAAACATTTCATCCCATAAAATTTTTTCCATTGGCAAACAGTTACTTCTATCATGCACAATAACCGTTATAAAGGACAGCAGAATGAAACTGAGGTTTCCATTTAACACTTTCAAACTTTTTTTTTTGTTTGGAAGGCCTGATCTATTCCTGCTGTGTGCAGTAATTTAGAGTGGTGGTATTTGGAGCCAGGATTTGAGGAAAAACATGATCCATTGGCAAGAAAAAGGAGAGGGGAGAGATGTGGTATTTACTTTTCAAGCAAGTGGCCCACTGTTTTAGCAATGGGGGCAAGAAAAGGGACTTGATTTCTTTTAAGAAGTCTTGTAGATTTTTATTCATTCTGTGCTTTGAAGCTCAGTCATGTAGGAAAAGATTAGGGCCTGCTTCTCTTCTCACTCAGATGCAGGTGGTCAGGAAGTTTCTGAGGTAATAGAATTACCCTTGTAGGAAAACTGATGAAAGGTCCAGGTTCATTGTTTCTGAAGAGGGCTGTATTTTGAGAATGAGGGGCAAAACAGGGTCAGTGCTCTCTGCTCTCGTCAGGTAAAATCCCCTACTCAGATAGCAAGTGAGAGATGTAGGCAATTATTTAAAGGATTTTTGAAAAATGATCAAGTTCTGCACTAATATAGGATGTAGGTAAATGTGGTTCTAATGCAAAACAATAAAAGATCTTCAGTAATAAAAGGTCCATGTTCAATGTTTGATCCTATCTCATTGTGTTCACTTAGTTGAACATATGTTGTTGTCTTGCACAATAGAGCATGTACTTTCTCCCCTTTGCATGACATTACGGCCTGCTAACAGAGCAAGGCTTATGTTTAGACACCCAGATAGGATGAGACATAATGATTAACAACATGTATTATTCCTTGACTCTGCTTGTCTCTAAGTTGATGACTGTATATATCTATCCCACAGCTTTTGGCACTGGCTCCACACCAGGCTGTGACCTGAGGCCTCCTGGGTGTAAATAAAAGCAGTGTGTGTTCCTGTGGCTCTGTAGTAAATACTACACTTCATGGCTCAGTTTTTAGCTTAAGTGACACATTGCTGGTGATATAAATGAAAAAAAAAAAAAATCCAAAAGAAAATGGAAATGTATGTTTGCCATGTTCTCTTTAATTCTAANGTTCCTGTGGCTCTGTAGTAAATACTACACTTCATGGCTCAGTTTTTAGCTTAAGTGACACATTGCTGGTGATATAAATGAAAAAAAAAAAAATCCAAAAGAAAATGGAAATGTATGTTTGCCATGTTCTCTTTAATTCTAAAAATCTAATACCTAATTGCATCTTGATTTTCATGGGTATGAGTCTAGGGAGAGCTTTCTTTCTGTGTAATACCTACTCCTAGTGAGTTTGTGTCTTATGAAAGAAGATTTTTCACAACTATCTTGCAATTGACATATTGTTAAGCCATTGCCTAAATATAGTGGTACCATTAAAACTCACAGTAAACAACTTCTTCCTTTTTGATATATAAGCTGAGTTTAAACAATGAAGCTGTAAATGCTGAACAATGAACATGAGCATTTGTGGCACTTACATGAAGGCAGAGGAAACTGGAACAACGGGAGCAGCCGTGGCTGCAGACTTGTAGTAAAATTGCTATTGAAGAACAGGTCAGAATCTAAGGTTTTCCTCCCAGTCTGCCAAGCAGCCCACACCTTATGGGTATTGAGGAAATCTGAGTCCAGACTACCAGACCATTATTTAGTATCAAAATCACAGTAATGAATGTTTCTGATTTAAACTGTTGTGTAAATAGAAGCGAAACACAAAGTTCAGCACTGCTCCTGTCCAGGTGCAGCTAGTTTAGGATCAGTGTCATTCTGTATCTGGGCAACACTCACTGCTCAGGGGCAAAATTCTGCTCTAAATCCACCTGCAGGGGGTCTCTGTGTTCTCAGTGAGAACAAGGCTCCCAGGCAGAGCACCGAGTTGGGTGCCTTTAGCGAGTAATTTCCTTTTGTTCAAGCTAACTCCGGAAAAGTGAAGTTTCCTGTCAGTGATCCTGAGTTTCTCCTGCGGCTGGGAAAAATTGTGATTTATAGGACCTGTGTTACACAAACCCACTGGAATGATTTCAGGGAGCAGAAGGAATTTCGTGTCTTGTCGTCTGCAGCAAGGGCTTTAATCAATCCTGGAATCACTTGATGCTCTCTTTTCCCTTTCATATACCTTTTTTTTCCCCCTTTCTAAATATGAACCAGCCTGTCAAACACACATACACAAATGTTAACTGAAATCTCTGTGCTATTCTTTAGAAGTTTGATAAGAAAAAAGCAAAACTGAGATTTGAAGCTTCTTGCTGTACATGTGCATACAATAACTTACAGCTATGCAACCAAAGAGTAGCTAGCAATGTGGCTGTAACAGCCATTTGCTCCCACTCCTAATGATTTCCAGGATCAAGGCACCAGGCTCACTTTATGCAACTTCATGGAGCCCATGGGGTTGAGGTGGTAAAATAATGAAAACAGAGATTTTCCAAGTATACAGGTTGGATGTGACCCTATGACATTTTGTTGTAGAGCAGGCTACTTTAATGAGTGCATGAGCCAATGTTCATCTTAAATCAAATCTTATTCTCTTGTGTATCCCTGCTGCCTCTCCAAGGCTGCAAATCCGTTTCAAAGGTTATTAGTTTGGAAACACTTTAGGGGGTACATCCCTGTACTAAACCTGCAATACCTGCATTATTTCAGCAGCAATAGAGAGAAAAGCTCTCTTTGATTTCTTTTTTTTCCTTTATCTGCTTCATTGCAAGTATTTTTCCGTCCAATTAATCCCACTAGGTTTCTAATTGAAGTGGTGGTTTGCATAAATACTAATCAGTCACTAATGAGCACAGAGGGTCAGGGGCACACTAAATGAAAGAATGCATCTGATGTACCTTTGCTGAGCTCTCATATAGCAGAAGATGCTCAGATTGATTTTCCCTAGTATGTTTTTGTAAATGTTTTTGGTAATAGCAATATAGGTAAACAAATAATGTAAGCATGTTCTTGCATGTCACTTGTTCTGCTTCTCCCTTAATGCCATTTCAGTGGGAAGTGGCTACATATATTCTATGTTTGTTTGGTGTCTCAGTCTCTCTCTGCCTTAATGAATGGAGAAATGTTTCTTCACTCTCCATAGTGTAATATGTTGTGAAGATACATAAAGTCTTTGAGGTCTTTATATGAATAAGGGCCATATAACCTGCTATAGAAAATTGCAAAGCAATGCTGTTGGTACTCATCTTGGCTATGTAACTCATTTGATGCTGTCACGTATTCCAACTCCTGTGACAGTTTCAGATGTTTTGCTTTACACGATTGTTTTGAGTGCAGTGCTCATGGTCTTGATTTGACCACATGATTTGTCCCATTTAACTCTGGTAACTCAGTTCTTAAATAAGTTAGGAAAATTAAGAAACAAGCTAGGAAGATGAATTGAAAAGGAAGTAAAGTTACTGTCCAGATTAAGGCTTCTCTCTTTGTTACCAGTATTTAACTGTGGAAAAATGTTTGCCTGTGCAGAACTGGCAATGTTCTGGAATTGCATCTTGTTTTCTGTTCTCCCCCTGCAGTCCTCAGGCATCCAAGTTCAACCAGAAACAAGCTGGGTGGTTTGATGAGTGGATGTAGTTAGAGCTGCTTAATGTCTCTGGGTGTTCTCCAGGGCTTGAGGCAATTGAGTATGCAAAGGAAACCTCAGCAGAATGAAAGTGTCCAGAATTTCAGATTGTTTCATCGTAAAACTAGAAAATCCTACATCTTCCCGAGAGCTACAGGAAAAGGAGGTTATTTTTAAAACCATGGTTTCATACTTTGTTGTGCTCTTGGGACTAGACGGCCATTAGCTTTCCTTGATAACACATTTCTGTATATAAACAGGAAAGTTAGAATGTGATCATGACAAGCAAGGTGCAGTTTTATCAGGCAGAGGAAGGGACAGAGCTGATTGCTATATATCCACCAAAGCTGGCTTTTCTATCAAGAGCTTTCAACAAAGCCAGACAAGGTGGAGAAATGTAGTGAAATATCAAAGCTTAAGTGTTAACACTTAAATGTTACACATTACTTTTCCATCCATCCTTGTACTCCAGCACTGCAGAAAGTAAATTCTCCTTGATAGATCCAAGATACAGCCCAGCATTGTATTCATTAGACTTTTCTCTTGCCATTATTAAGTTTGCTAAAGTTGAACACACTGTTAAAGTGAACTTGCCATAGAAAAATGGTCCTGATGCATCCATTTTTACAACTTACCCTGTGGTGACATCCGACAGCCTTGCAGGTATCCAGGGAGCACAGATGCAGTCAGAAAGGGGACAGGGAAAGAAGATTGAATTTTTCTTCTGCTGAAATGTAAGGAGTTGTGGGGAAACACAGACAGTTCAGAGATATCTGCCTCCCTTCAGGCATGCCATCAGCTGTTGTGTAAACTTCAAAACAAAACTCACCAAAATGACAGCACTTTGTTTGCTGCTGCAGTGAGGAATTAGGCTGTTCCTAGGGGGGTATTTTTTGACATCCTTGCAATGCAAGGCTGGAGAGAAGCCTCGAACCATTGTGTGATGACAGCCATTCCAAACCCTCAAATATGGGAACACTCTGTTGTCTGTCACTATGCAATTGTCACCTTTCAGGACATTAAAATGGAAATTCTAGATCAGCCAAAAAATTAAAGCCCCACAGTATGATGGAGCATGTCAGCTACTAATCTGGTATCTGCTCTCATACATGTTCTGTGTCTCCTTGTATTAAATCTTTCTCTGAAAGTATTTAGCTATGAATAAAACAGTGTATGACCATAATCAGTAGACCAGTATCAGTTTTCTCTTCCCTGCCTTTGTCACATTTTCATCTTCATCCATCTTCATTCATCCATCTTCAAGTTATGATCATGCCACTTCAAAGCTCAGTGTTTGTTATTGGTAGATCTGGGTAATATACAAAAAAAATCAAGTTTTGTTTTGAGGTTCTCTTTTAAACTCTTACTCAATGTTGTACCAGGCATATTGAATTAAACGCTGGTTAGAGCTGTCAGCTGTTTTACCAGTAGTTCTGATTATTAATAAAGAGAGTCTCTGTGCATGTACTTAGAAAAGTTTATGAACTTGCTGCTATTTCCTTAATATGGTCAGAGTAGAAAAGTAAGTTCCAAAGGAGGCAGTAGTTAGGAAAAATCAAAACAACAGAAAAAGTGTTTCTGAAGCATAAGACTGCATAGTCCACTGGGGAGAGCATGGGGCTGCAGTCAGAAAGGGGGCTCTGGGGGTGCAGGTTGATGTTCCTGATGGCAGATGTCTTGAAAAGCTTTTTCCTATGCCACAAAACCCTGTGATGTTTTGAAAAGCCTCACTGTTTTGGCTTCAGGGAAACATCTTGAGGGAGAGGGAGCAACAGCAGCTTGGTCATTAGGTCACGCTTTGGGGGACCAGAGATCCAAGTCTTTTAATCCTTAAGGACCAGATTTGAACCTGGGTCTACACTAACTGGTGTCTGTCTCTCTCACATACTTAGAAAAGAATACAGCTCGGGAAACATTTTACAGCTTTGACAAATGTTCACTTACAGATGAAATATATTTTTTGCCAAAAATATCATAAGCCGTTTTTTCCCTTGGCTCTGCCAGTTCCTTTATTTTGCTCTGCTTTCATCCCCAAGCCTCCTACCCTTTCTCTGTCTTGTCTATTTTGATTCAGCCCATGCCCTGAATGACTTCTGTCTTGCTATGTGCTTGTACAGTGTCTATCACGATGGTTTCAATCTGTTAGCACCTAGAGGCATTAACATAATGCAGGTAATAAGGTCTAAATTTAACTTGCCCACAACTCCTTTTACCACTCTAATATGCATCATGCTTTTCAACTGACAGACTCAAATTGCATATAATAGCTGCTTGGCTACAGTACACAAATGAAGAAGCTGATAGAAAGCATTTACCTCAATAAAAAGAATATTTTTCCCTTCTGAAACTCTCAGCTTCATTTTTGCCCACTGCTTTCAGAAGCTATATGTTAAGATAGAGCTCCTTCCCACTGTGATGCCATTAAATCTCATGGCTGGCATAAAATACACTTTATGAGTTATTAAAGAATGTTACAGTAGCTGAATTGGGCAATCATTAAATAAATATTACTAAATAGTTTATGAAAAGAAAAATTAAGTGCTTACTATTTTTACTTACTGTCCTTAGGGAAGATGATTTTATAGTTTTTCTTCCTTTGTCAATTATGATCTGGAATGAACTCTACAAACTTTATGGTTCATCCAAATACCTCTAAGAGTATAATTGATGAAGATCCTTTGAACAAGAAATAACTAACCAGTGTGTTCCTAAATGCCTGTGTTTAGTTCCATGAGACTTCCAAATAAAAAAACTCCAGAAAATTGAGTTCAAGTGCTTTGGTCTATAATTCTTTGCTTTTACAAGTCTGTAATCATGGAGGTTACCAGTAATTGAATTATGTGTGTGAAGCTGGAAAGAAGAATTCAATTCAAACAGTACAAAAAGACTGAATCATAGAAAAAATAAATAATTAAGAGTTCATTTGAACACGATACACTGGCTTTGATTCTTGGCAAAAAACTTGTCCTCTTGCTTTGCTTGATGTTCATTGGGTGTTGTCTTCAGTGACCCCCAAGGAAGTCCTTCCATGAACAGGAGCATAAACTGAGGAAACACTGGTGCCAGATTGTCAGAAAATCTGTGATGTTAACTTCTTTAACTTAAGCTTCAGCCAGCCAAAAACACCATCTGAGCACATCGCTCAGCCTGCTGCAAGAGCCAGTAGCAGGTTTCTAAAACACTGGAATAATCAATCTTTCAGAGTTACCTTCCTCCTTTTCTTTTGACAGTGGAGATGGCTAATGGTTTAAGCTGGATCCAAGCCTGAGCAACCAGCTTAGGAGAAACTTCAGTCACATATCCACAGAAATCTCTGCTGGACAGTTCTACTTTACAGTTGCTTATACAGGGACTGTACTGGAATGGAGTGATACTGACTTCAGCGTCCCTCTTCCAGAGCACAATTTACACTTTCTAGTTTGTGGTTGGCTGTTCTATGCAGTGTAAGTCTCACTTTGCTTGGGGATAATGTGTTACAGCTTAGAAGCTGCCTGTTGGACTGGATTGAGACCAGAAGAACATACAGTCATACTGTATGTTCTCAAAGATTAAGGAAAAGCACAAGAACACATACAGCCAGTTTGGTTTCAAGCTGTTGGGAGTAGCTCAGCCATGACTAGCAGTGAACTGAGCATTTGTTCAATAATAGGGGTACAGCTATATACTAATGAAGGAACAGGAAATTCACATCAAAATGGAATTCTCAGATGAGGCAGCCAGTTTCTGTGTGTAGCCATGTCATTTTGTCTGTCACAATTGGATTAATCCATTGCTGCTGACATCAGAAACCATAGGTAATCTCTGCAAAGTTCACAGATCAATGTCAGACAGGCTAGTTAAAACCGTTATGCTATTTTAGTGTTTCCCAGGTAGAGATCATAGAGATCATAGCTACTTTCTCAGTACCAGGACATTAAAGATGCAAATATTACTATAGTTACCCAAAGATCTTCAGAAGGCAGTTTCATATCCTCCTTCATATCTCTTCATGTTGTAATTTTTATTTTATATATTCCCTCAGGAACTCATTTCTTTGCCCACTTTTCTTCCTGAAGGTCTCATGGCTGCAGCTGCCATTAAACCAACTTATGGGCCTGTAAGGTCTTGAGCTTTTTCAGAATTCAAACATACCATGATTGGGTCCAAACCTTTGATATGAAGCTTCTCTTGTCCATCTCTAACATAACTGAATCTCTCCTGGGCCTTTTCCATTCAATTCTCTTCTAGTTCAATAGATTCAAAAATAGCTCCTGCATATTTAATTATGCTTCACCTCACTCTGTTCCTTCTAGTCCATTCAGTCTTCAGTACAGGGCTTTGTCTGCTGACAGACTTTCCATTTAGGCTGGCTGATGTTATAGTTCCAGCCCATATAAACTGAAAGAGGTTGCTGTGCTATGAGACCCTATACAGCAAAGTATTGTTGACCAAAAATTAGGTCAGCAATATCATGTGAGTGCCTTACAGTTCATGAACTTTATCATTAAGAGCCATGAAAGAAAGGTATAACAAGTATAAGAAGTAAAGAAGTAATCAGGAGAATATTTCCCTTTCCTCTTTTAATAAGCTGTCATTTATTCCTGTTCTGTTTTGATCCCTTTGGGGCATACAGCCTGAGCAGGGAAATTAAAAAAAGAAAGAGGAGTAATAATAAAATAGTGCATGTGTTTAAATATTTGCAGTAGAGAGGAAGCAACAGAGTGTCTCATTAAATCTGTGATGAAATGGAAGTCCAGGCCTTTCAATGTAATTATTAGGTTCTGTTCCAGAGGGATATTGGTGTTCAGATCTGCTTGGTTTTCTTTCAGGAAACAGATCTCTCTGGAGGACCCTGATGCAGAAGCCCACTGAAGTCAGTGGCAGTTTTGCCACTGACTCAAATAGCCTTTGAGTAAAACCCTAAAAAGCAGTTGGAGCTTTGTGTGCGTCAAGGTTATCACTACGATAATTTCACTTACTGTTGTAGCACCACTGTCTGCTGTCAATGTTACATTCATGATCCAACTAAAATAAATGATATACAGACACAAGAGGACTGTCCCTGTGTTGAAAAACATTCTGTCCAGAATCGGAGCCTACCTTTCTTCTAAAATTAATCATATGTTTATGAATATATTTAAATCAGCACATTGGGATGCATTTCAGGGGAATTCTGATAAGTATATGAAGGTGCTGGGGGTTAAGTGAACCCTAATTTAGCTACTCAATTATCCTCTGCAAGGCAAATACCTTTATATTTCATGGATTTGCAGAGTAACATATAGTATAATGTAGTGTGAAAACAGCACTTCCTCTGAGCCCAAGATCTTTGACCTACCATTAGCTCTTCATATCAAATGTAGTTCATCTTTTCTTGCGACATAAATACAAATGGTATTTTAAACTGCTGAAGGTGTTTGTTTCCTCTGAAGTGCCCTTCTCATTTGTTACATTAGTAGAACAGCTGAATGATAGCACTTCTTTTAATGCTGTGGGGTAAAATACAAAATCAGTGTGAGGGGAATGAGGGAGCTGACTGGTATCAGGGATACCAGTTTGATTCTCCCATTGAATGAATGAGTTACCCAGAGAAGGGGAATGATGTGGCAGTCTCCAGGCACCAAAGTACATAGATATGGAAGTAAAAAGATATGAAAGTAGGCCACTAACTGTACAGAAATGAAATTTTCTCTCACATCCCATTATATTGGCTAAGGGCTAAAGACACTAAGCATCCTTAGGAGGATACTTTATGGGCTTGACCTGAAGTCTGCTGAATTTGGTCAAAAGATGCTCGTTGATGTCAGAGGATGCTGAAGCAAGTTTTAAGTGGTTTTATTCTGTTAGCTTCAATTTTTAATGTCTTCTCTTCAATCACTGTGAACATCCCCTACTGATGCCATTGGTAAGCATGTGCTGAGAACAGTATAAGCTGGCCATGCCCCCCAGGCCTGACAGAAATGTCAATTAGATTTGTAATATGACAACAAAAGAGGAGTGCTAAAGAGACATCACATTTCTGGAAAAATGTGTGAAAATTAATGACAGAAGAGACTTCCTCTTTTAGCAAAAAGGGTGGAATTTGAAATACAAAACTGAAAAAAAATCACTGCAATCATATCAGCCTTCTCAACCTGACAAATTCTGCAAAGCCTAGTGTGGCACATGCATACATATATACACAAAAAAGAAAGACCAAAACCAATTCTGCTTCTTTTGTCCCCTAGAAGACTCTGTGGAGGATCCCTATTTTTATAATAATCTTAACTGTTCATCTTGATTAATCATCTTAAGGAATATTACCCTCATGTGGTTGAAATTGTTGAGGGAAGCCTGTGATGTATATTTTACCTTTCAGAGGTCTAAGTATTCCAAGCATTTCATAGGGGCTTCAAACAAAGCTTAAAGAGAAAGAATCCACTCTCAGAGAATGTTCATGCTGCCTGTCCTAGACTGTGCCATGAGACTGTTGTCTTTGGGGCTTCTTGCTGTTGCTCTACTGTGTGATATCCTCCCAGATCTTCAGTGTACTCTGGAAGGCCACCTCTAAGTGTGCAGGTTCACAGCCTGCCTGGCCACTGTCTGGGCTGTTCTCAATCACATCACCCTCACAGGGCTTCAGTGGCTCCCCAGTGTCACCAGTAATAGCTGAGGTGCTGTAGGGCCTATCACTTATGCAGTGGAAAATGACAATAATAGTTTTGCAATTTCTTGTGAAGTCTGGATGCACCTATCCTTTTCACAGCTGTATCCTTATTTTACCCTCGGACTTACTGTTCTATACCAGATTTACATGCAGAGAGCATCATGCATCTCAGACATGCGCTCTAAACCAAGATCTACGCCATGACCAACACAAGCCATGGCAATCATTACTCTTTTCACCTGCATTTCCGTTGGCACGGAGGGAGATGCCATTAGTTCGCCTCCTGTGGGTCACAGTGAGGTGCTAATGAACACAGACAAATACAAGAGACACAGAGGGTGTGGGAGAGTGTGGGAATAGAGCATGAGTGAGCTGGCTGAGGAGAGGGGTGACATTTAAGGTACTCCAGGAGAGAAGAACGATTAGGAGGCGTACTCTATCAACTGAAGTGTTCCATGAAATGAGGACTTTCAGTTGAATTTATAAGGCTTTGTTGGGCATGATCCCATTTTTTTTCTTTTGCTTAATAAGTTTTCCAAAACTTGAAACTAATATCTGTTTTCTAACACATAATTCAGTGCTACTGGAGGAGACTTTGCTTGTCCTCTGGCTTTTGATGTAATTTAGATTTGTTTCAAAGTGGAGGAAGATACAAGAGTATCTTTAGTATCCTTTTAATGAAATGGTGTACTGAAGAACATCATGCTGGTAGTAGAACACAGGAGAGCATGTTGTAACTTCTGCCCTTTGCCTCACACATATAGGCTGTCCTACACAAGGCTTTGGACTCAGTGAGGTAGAATCATATTGGTTCAAAAGGCAGTCACTGCAGTGTCTCCAAAACATGATCTGATGTCAGAAATAGCTAAGGAGTTAATTCTATGCTGTGAAAATGTCATTTGGAAACTTCTGCTTTTAAATAATTGCCATCTTTTGATACATTAGATACATTTTACATACCCAGAACCTACTTTCATACTTAAAACAAAACTGAGAACAAAGACTGCCTGTGTGAAACCTAACTGCTTTAAACACAGCTGCAGGTGCTTGCACAATGTACACTTCTGAAAGGAAAGCACTGAAGTTGGAGATATAAAATGGCCATTGAACTATTGTGTACAATGAAAATTCCTGGCTAAACATATATTCTCATTCTATTTCATAGTACAGCATATGTGTCCCTGGGGTGAAAGTCACAGCTGGTTACAAAAACATTGTAATGAACTGCCTAAGAAGTGCTGTATGCATCTCACAGCCCTCTGCTGGGAGAAATTTGGAGCTTTTAATTGTGGATCTGATAGAAGCGGGCAGAAACTGATTTTTCTATAATGCAGAAAGATTTGCATTTTCAAGGAAATGTATGCCCTTTTCATCAGGAAGAGCTGAAGACTTTTACATTTCCTTAGAGTTTAAAACTTCCTCATGTACTTCAAGACCAAATAGAACAGGAAACTTCCAGCCTGGTGGAAAGTAAGACATGAATCCTTAGGCACCGTAGTTCTCTTCATTTTGCTCCCTTTCCCAGCCCCTTCCTGGCAAAAGTTGGTTGTGCATTTCCCCTTGGAAATCTCAGCTAACCTACAATACATACCAAGTATGTATGCAAGTAATGGTTAAGGATTTTTCCAGTGGCCAAAATATTCTTTGACTCTGGAAGCACATGGAAGTGCATTTTATTCTTGTCACTGCACTGTGCCAAGGGCATACAATGCCACTTACTACATCAGATATGAGGGAAGTATGTAAGATATGCTAGCTTCCAGGTTTCTATTCCCTGACGATATAATTAAAGCCAATTGTATAAGTAGCTCTGACTGGCAGGAAGGAGAACAGCAGGTTTAAAGCTTTGTTGTGCTGTAACTCAAACTTTTGGCTTGCCCATACATTGTTACTGGAATACTTAGATCATGTGAAGGCAAGGAAAGCCCAATTGTAATAGAATTACTTTCTTTGAGTGCTAGATGCCCTTGAAGGTAAACCAGATCTCTCTGGATGCAGGAAACAGAGCTATCTCTGAAATCCAAGAGTAAAAATATGTTCAGTGGAACCAGAGTTGGCATTTACTCTCCTGGTGCATTGCCATAGCTTAGGTAAGGCTGAAATTTGATGCACGTTCTATTGCTGAATGAAAGAAAATTGCTTTCTAATAATTTGGTGAAAACCACTGCTACAGTTTAGATGTGTTGACATTAAATAGCTTTTGATTTCTGCTTTGTCCCATAGTGCTAAGCTGGTGCTGGAGGCAATTAGCTGCATTTGGGAGGTAGGGGAATGATTGATTCTTCGGCTTCCTTTCAGCTGCTTTGTGGGTTTATCTACAATTTAAAATCAGAGAGTTCTTTTTTTCGTTTTTGTTGGTTTGTTTGGTGTTTTTTTTAACTAGTGTAGAATCTATTGACCAAGGAGCCTTCCATCTGAATAGTTCCTACGCTCCTGCTTAGCTGGATTAAAAATTACAGTTATATTTGAAGGAACAGATTATTTTCCTGATTATTCCTTCCTGGGGCAAAAGAAAACCCAAAACCAAAACAACAAAAAACCCCACCAGATTTTATGCTGAAATTTCTGTTTTCACTTGATGATTTAAAAGCCTTTTTTCATTTAGAAATTTCTTCACTCCAGCTCTGAGAAACAGTAATGAATCAGTATTTGTTTGATTTGGTTTTTAAATCACTGTAGGCTCTAAATTTATAACTGGAAGTCAGTGAGGCTCTGTGCTGACTTAGGTTAGAATAAACTAACAGGGATGGGCTCCTTTTGGACATACTAAAGCATATTTTCAAGAACAGACTTACAGTGGTCAAATCAGTGAAGGGCAATTTCTTGTAACAAAACTACATCAATCCTGTTACTTGAGAAGCAGCATTCCCTGATGGTAGTTAGGATGACTGTTGTAGCTCTTGCTAACCTGCACTGCTAACATTTCTACTTTGTCAGTTTTTCCCTGGATTTCACAGCATACCCAGGAAAGAAGGAGCAGGCTGCCAGAATTGTTTCTGTTTTGCTGGTAGCACAATTAGCTCTCTCTTGAGATGCACATTTGCCAGAAGGCTGGATCTCATCACCTCTTTGGAGTTAAGACTGGGGTTTTTACACTCCAGCTGCTGTTCTGCAAAAACGGTCTCTGGATAAAAAATGCCCCCAGGGTGCAGGGGCTGATTTTCACAACAGGCTATGCCTACAGCCAAAACCCAACAGGGATAAAAAGGAGAGCTTAAAATGCAACTAGATTTACAAACTGTGACACTTGGACAAACCTGTAAGCAGGAAATACTGTTGTAAACATTATTGTTCCAGGCTTATTTAGGGACCATAGGGAGAGTGCAAGCACACTCCATGTCTCTGTCATGCCGTGTTCAGTGGTTACAGCTCCTGAATAGGGAACAAGACTGCTAAACTGCTGTGGATAGGCAAGGAGGAGAGATATATGGGTTCAGTGCCTTGCTTCTCAGTCCTTGCTACAGTCTGCTCAAGTAGCTGCATACAGGAGAGGTCAGCTTCTCTACACAGAGTGAGACATGAAGTCAAAGGAACAAGAGGTTGAAATGTTACTTGATCTCTGATCTGCCCCTCAGGGCAGCTGAGAGCTGCTCTTTTCTCAGGGTAGGTGTTAAAATTGCCATCTGCCCTATCTATATTGCACTAGTAGAATAAGAAACGTTTGCATGGCAGCTGGGTTCTGCAGTTCATCAGCATTCACAGTGTGCAACTGCTAGTTCTTATGTTCGATCCTCAAGCCTAGCTTATAAAGAGGATACACCTATAAATTATCCAAAGAAGAGGATGAGACATGCACAGACAGGCAAGACAAAGAGAGAGGAGGATCAGAGTTTTTAAGGCCAGGACAGAATTTGCCATCTCATTTTGTAGCCAGTGTGCATATTTATGGTGTATAGATGGGAAAGGCCCACAGAGAAAATGCAGCTCACAAATCATGCCTTTCTACTTTAACAGTTTGTTAAAGTTCACTCATGTCTCCTATGCTTGTACTCCATTAATCATTCTTGCTTCTAAATACAAAGGTAAACTTGTATCACCAGCCTGCATTAAGATCACGTCCATTTCATCTCACAGTTGTACCTCTTTCTAGGCAGCCTTCCTCGAATTTCCTTCTCATGATTTGGAGTACCACTGCTTTCCTAATAGCATATGTCAGCATGAGAACTGCATCCCCTAGAGATGGTGACATACAAACCTTAGTCTCCCGATGTAGAGACTCCTTAGGGTCCTGTCCTTTGCCTTCAGTACAATCCCATGAAGTGCTGAACAGCAGAGGGTTTTCTTTGGCTTTAAAATCCTTATGTAAGAAACACTTAATCTGAGATTAAATGATTGGAATACTTTCCCCCTCTGTACTTTCCCCCCTGTTGTGCAAAGTGGAATAGAAGTTGAAAGTGGTTATTTTACAATATATTTGTAATTAACTTTTTCTTAAAGAAACCTGTACCTTCAAATAAGAAGTTGATGACTGATCAGTATGCCTTTTGCCTTTTTGAATGTTCATACCTGAATTCAACAAATAGTAGATCTGATGCTGAATCTGAGAAATCCTAATTTTACATTGATGTACTTTTTCTGGCTTCTGTGATGCTATTCCTGACTATAAAACTGACAGTGAGATTAGACTCATACACATGAAGCTGACTCAAAGCTGCAAGACAAGTTTGAAATATGAAATACAATAAAGCAAATCTTCACTAGCATATGCTATTGCAGCTGAGTGTTGCTGAAGTCTCCCTGCACTCTGTTCTTATGTAGCATATGTGCTACAACCGAAAGGCATAATAGTGTGAATTAAAAATTAGTCATTTGGTTTTTCTCCAACAACTTCTATCCACAAAAACTGAGATTTCCAAATATAGGCTAATAAAGCCTAATTGTATCATTGAGTTCAAGAGATTATACTTGTGGATATAGAAGTATTGTAGCTCCACTCACCACTGTAATACAGCTCTCTCTGGAGCAGAGCTCCGGTATATGTGCTAACCCCATGAAGGTGGTTTTCTGCATTAGCACAGTATTTTTGGTGTGCTTTTTCAGTGTTTGGTCAGGACATACTCACCACCAGTCCTGTCCTTTCCAAAGGACAAGTGTTTTGGGGTGTAGGACATTGTTCCATGCTGTTGGCTGACAAGAAGATTAGGTTCTGCTCTAACTGGCAGTGGAACTGGTCTCTTCAGTAATAAATATTTTGACTGTAACATTTGGATGCTCTAGGTTCAAAAGTCACTGAAAATAAAATGGAGATTGAGCCATTATGAAGGTAATTAAAGCAAATCCTGAGAGATATTGAAAACATTCATTCTACACCAGCTGCATGATTTTCACCACGGTTTTCTGTATTTTACTATCTGTCCCTTTTCTTACTGTCATCTGCATTGTACTGGTATTTATAATTATATGAAATTTTTGTCTTTTCCAATTCAACAACCAAATATGAAAGCCCTGAAGGAATAGGGATGGAACATGAGAATATAATGCCTCCTTACAGAGCTATAGCTGCTTTTTCAGTCTTTCTGAATAACATCTGTAAGACAGAAGGCAAGTATCTTATAATCCAAGCAAATGTTCTTTTGTTCTTTTAACACATACACATATCTGGTATGTGCTAGATCCCAGCATGAACAAGGAAACACTCTTGCTTTTAACATTCCTTCTTCATCCTGCTGTATTGATGGTATAAGTTCCTTAGCATTACTTGCAGTTATTTTTTATTTTGCTCTTAAAAAAATCATCTGAAGTTGTGGCATGGGCTGCAAATGAGATTGATGTTCACTGGGGTGGAACTGCAGTATCCAAGTTACATAGGCTTGTGCTGAAGGGAATTTGACTAGCATATTTACCTTCTAGCCCTCAAAATTTCCATGCATTTTGTAGGAACTGGAAACACTGAAGGTTTTCTATAAAGGGTGAATTACACCATTAAGGACTTGTTGAGAAATCAGAGGCAGCTGAGTAAAATTCTTGCCAAGATTTAATCCCAACACTGTGAAAAACTGGAAAAAAGGGGAAAAATTGTCACAAAAGTGTTTGTAAAAACATTTGAAGGAGGAGTAATAAGAGGGATGTGTCAGTGATCATTTTCTCTCAGAAATAAATGATTTTGGTTTTAAGCTAACTGTATTATTTTGATTCTAAGTACATCCAGGCGTCATTGTAAATCCTTCTGCTAAACAAGCCATCAGCAAGACCACTGCTGGTTTCAGTGTATGCAGCATCTATTCCAATAGAAACTTCCACTCCTCCAAATATTTAACTTAAACTCCTTAGTCATTTCTTAGCAGAACCAGGAGTGTTCCCATACCTAATTACTGTTAGGCAACATAGCAAAACCTCTGAGTTTACACAAGTAAGTAATGTACATTAACGTCAGTTCATAAATCAGATTAATCACCAAAAAAAACCAAATACGTAACATAAATGAGAATATTGAAGTACATACAAGTCAGAGTGTAACCCACCACTTATCAGATACTAAAGTGCATTTTACAGGTTGCCTGAGGCCACCTAGGATGATATGTGGGCAGACTCACACTGAACTCCACAGACTGAAGGAGTGAACCCCATCTGCAGCAGGGAGGAGTGTGACCTGAGGTACTTGTTCACTGGTAAATCATGGCACCAAGTATTTAATCTGATGTTGTTTTGATACTTTTTTTATTTAATTATGATAATCTTAGCAAATAGCTTTTTAATATTTTGTAATCAAGTTTAATTAAAATGCAAATGTAGAGGCACTATCTTCAAGAGACATTAAAAGAAATAAATGGAATTAATCACTTATAACTGACCAAATAGCACAATGTCAGCCTATTTCACACTGACTTGAAACCAGATCAGGATGAGCAACTCTCATCTCCCATGCATTCTCCCACCTCTGCAACAAAGGGAAAAAATACCTTGACTTAAGGCATTGTTATTTCTGTATTTTCTGCACACCAGCAAAAACAGTAATTCTGATTCTTGCCAAAAGCTCACAGCACTATTTTCTCAGATCATCTGCACTTCAGTATGATTCCAGAGATTAATCACTAGGCTTGCAGTTATACTTGTAATTTCATTTCCTTATTTTAACTCCTATATAATCCCAGTTTTGACTGAATTAGCTCTGCATTCTACCTATGTGACATTTAGGGACAAGGTTTAGCTTTGGACTTGGCAGTAGTAGGTTGCACTTACTGATCTTAAAGGTATTTTCCAAACTAAAGGATTCTATGATTCTATTAATAAAGAGCAACAGATCCTTCATGTGTACATCAGTGACAAAGTCCAGTAAGGCATAACATCACTGAGGATATAAACAGTTGCTCCTCATTCAGTTTAACCACTGATATAGATGGAAGTGTGCTCTTCATCCAGGGATGAAATGTGCTGGGTGTAGTTTCTCTAGCAGGGTACTGAAAGTATGCTAAGCTCCTGTTTCAGCCTTTTTGGTGCTGCAGCTGAGCTTCCCAACTGGACAAAGTGTAGTGCACCAGCGTAAACATCCCTGTGGTGCTACATTGCAGTGGTTGGTCTTTAGGCACTGATATCCATCCCTGCAGGCACAGACTGAGTTCAGCTTTTATGCTTGCTGAGATCTTGACTCTTTTATTGAGTGCTGTCTGCTAGAAATAGGATTGAATCCAGCTGCTGCTTTGCAGAGGCTGTCAGGTAGGAAATAGATGGCATTGATGCATTTTTGAAAAATATTTTTGAACCTATCCCTGTCCTACACTGTGATCATGCAGCAGCCATTTCGAGGAAGGAATAAGAATGCCATTTACAGGAGGACTCATTTCCAGAAAGTGTGACAGAGGACTTCTTTAATTCAGAAGAAAAGTTCTAGCTCACCTGCAAGACATAAGTTTGCAGAATAAAGGAGAGACCAGACAAGAAGGTGGTAGTGACCTGTCAGATACAGCAGTTTGCTTTCACACAGAAATGTTCTTTTGCAAATGGAGAAAAAATGTGACAATGAAAGTTTGGAAACCATGAGGTAAACTAGAGGTGGAAAACCAACTCTGGAGAGAACATCTAGGCAGAAATGGGTTATATCATAGTTCTGAATGGTGGATGGCAGCAGTACTGATTGTATGGCATTGTTTTTCTCTTTGTTCATAGCTTCTAGAACATGTATCTTTCTTTTTCTCTGCAAAGGAGGAATGTAAATAAGCTCTCTATGTGAAATTGGAACAGAGCACTGGGGTGACCTCTACTAACCCACACTAGTAGGGCAGCCATGGAGCAGCTTTGGCTCTTTTTTGAGCTTTGATGATAGCAGCAAGAGCCTCTTGCACATGCTGATGCAGTGTGTCCCTGGCACAGCAATTGAGAGATTTTTAGTCTCCACTTCATCTAGTAAAGATAGAGCATGTCAATCTAAGGGCTTTTCCTCAGGGGCAATGTCTCATGGAATTGTAGACAATCATAGAAAAAACACCTAAAAGGGATCTCAAGACATCATCTAGACCTATATCCCACCCTGAGGAAGGATCAGCTCTACCCAAATCTTTCCTGACTGTTCTTAAATATCTCTGATAACTGAAATCCAAGAGCCCTGCTGTCCCAGAGATAATGCATCCTGGTGTTGGTTGTAACAGTAGGTGATTGGCAGAGCCATACTGAGGAAGAAGACCTAATAGTTCCTTTCAGTCGTGGTACAGTTATTGTTTAATGGATGTAAAGATTCCTGTGCACTGTTTAATTAATGTACATTTCTGTGCAAACTTAGGGGTTATTTCAAGATATTTTAAAGTTATATGTATCTGTACTGTCTATGCATGGCATATTGCAGAGTGTCAAATTCAGAGAAGGATGTGTTTTCTTCGTTTATCCTTTCTATAATTATTTTAATACTGATAACCTATTTTAGAGCTCTGAGGGAAATAATCATTTAATCTGGCAATTCTGCCACAAGCATGTTTTCAATTGTAAAAGACTTGGCAGCGATTCACTCATTGAGTACTTTTAAGGAAAAAAGTATCCAAATAATAAAGAAATCTGAGTCATGAGCAGCAGCCACAGAGAGTATCAGTTGTCATAAAATAACAATAGCTTGTATGTACAATATTTTTCTTCCCTTGCTCTTCCATTACAATGAAAAAGATGGGAAGTGACAGAAAGGTGTCCAAATTTGTCAGAGCTAGTCCAGCATCCTCTGGTTCCTAGATACATTGTACTTCAAGTAGTCCCTCAAAGACAGAATATTTAAAGTATCTTGGAAAAATATTATGAAAGTACTTACAGAGACTTCTTAAAAGTTGGCAGTGTTCATTTTCCTACACATCTGTGGAACTATACAAGGGTTGAATTTGGCCCAGTAATTAAGAATGAAATGTTCTAGTGACCTGCAAACAGTTCAAGAGCAAAGCTAAACTTGCTTGCTTGGGGCAAGAGATGACCTATTGCAGGATAAAAGTATTCATCTTGTTCTCTAGGCAGCACTTTGGATCATGCAAGTCCCTTGTGACTAGGTTTTGCAAATTAGCGGTTCTTACACAGCATAGCAAAGTAAGCCTTTGCTTAAGTGGTTTTATTAACTAGGAGCATGAATCTATATATTAATTCCACTGACTTTTTTACATTTTAAGTGACACAGATTTTTTGCTAGTGACAATCAAATGGAAACTCACCCTGTGGAAATGTTTCAGTGCCAAATGAGATGCCATAAAAGGCTGCATGTACCGACAGGTTCTCAGACTGCAAGTCAGAATTTCATTTCACAGGCATTAGTACAGTGCCCTGTATTAACAGTCTATGTTTCATTAGTGAGCAGGATTCCCTGCTTGTATACTTTTTCTCCACGTATTGCTGCAGTTAATGTGTATATGTATCTGGTAGTCTGGAGCCAGGTAATGGTCGATTGGTTGAACATAATCATTTACTAATTTTCTAATAATATATACAGTTTAAAGGGAAAGGTTGGCAACCTTAGAGGGAAGATGAAATGAATGAGACTCCTAGAGATTCCTTTAGCAAGAGAAATTGATATACATCATGCAGAAAAAGCTTTCTTTTGGAAATTGAGAGAGCAGGTGGCTGCAATTTATATAAATTAAACCTTGGGCTTGTTCCTCTGGCTTGAGGGGTTTTTTTCCTGTTTGTAAAAAAGCTACTGGTGCATAAATAGTGTTTGATTCTTTTTCTAAATGTTGGTCCTGTACAGTTGTTTTTAATCACTGAACATTTTGGAATCAATTGTAGGATTAATCTAATTGCAGGTTCACTCTTTGCTCCTTATTCTGTGGGGCATACTGCAAGAGGAAAGCTGTGACCAGGGAGAAAAATCACAGCTTTGCATTCTTGTCTCGAGTCACTTTTCTCCAGCAGTCTCTGATCTATCATTACAATCAAAATTCTTTATCCTGAAAATTGCAACATGAGATTTATAGCTTAAAATAGCACTTCTATGAGGCAGAGATTAGTTTATGCAAAGTGTTAATGCAGCATTAACTGAAGAGTCCCAATTAAATAATTATAAATAGTTCTGAGTCTAGTCTTTTTCTTTCCAAAGCTCTGTAGTTTTAAAGTTCTGCACTTCCCTTCTTTCTTCCTCTGACCATGTTCATGCCAGTTAAGGAGGACTGAGACCTCTACAACATTTGCTTTTTGCTTCTTTTATTAAAAAGAAGACATAAAAGTTCAGTTATAAAACTAACAAGTATTCTTTTGAAAAAAAAAAAAAATATATATCTCCCTGAGACACTATCAGTGCTTTAGACTTATTTTCAAAGGTTCTAAAAGGTGTCTACTGGTGCTGTCTGGTAAAAGTCCAAGTACAGTGGAAATCATGTCTAGTGAATTACCTATAGACAGGTACAAGGTCAAGACGAGAGTTCTGCCAATTTAGTAACCTAAATGAAATATTTTGTAAACCATGCAGTGTTCTAGATTTTGAACACTTGTTAAAAACTCTCTGGACATTGCTATTGGGATCAAGATCACATATGTTCTTGACACATAAGTGTGTATGTGTATACACTGTGGGTATCATTCCCCAAGCTGAGAAAAGTGGCATCTTCATGCCCAGTAAGACACCTTCTTCATGAACTGTTCAGGATATCACTTTGTTCCTTTCTGTTCAGGAAACAGAACTTTGTTGACAGCCTTAGGAACGGGATCAGAGCAGGCAATTTCTGACTTTTTTTTAACCCGTCCTTTATTGACTTTCCATGGCTACATATATCTTTTGACTATTTCTCTTCATCTTGTGCCTTGCTCTGCCCTACACCAACAGAGTATGTCCTTATGGTCAAGAACATGTGTTTTTATTGTCTTGTTTTACATACTGAAAACACTTTTTCTGGCTCTTGAGGAGTCACTGTTATTGTTATTCACTATTTAAATGTGGTTTGGATAAGATTTATAAGTAAAACCCAACTACTCACATATGACCCTTTTCTTGCTTGTTTCTTTTTTTTAATCTATGCAGTTAAATCTGAGAGAAATAGTGAGATAATTTCATTATTCATTAAGCTACTGATAGTCACAAAAGACTATTACGTGTTAGGTACAAGAATCTACAACATTTTTACAGGCTAAAAATCTAGTTCAACTGAACAGATAATTTAATCTTTTTAATTCAGTGCAAATCAAATGTACCTTGAATGCCCCTTTTATCTTCCTTTGCTCATTGAATTTACATTGAAGTAACAGTTTGCTGAACAATTAAAGCATGATCATTTTAAAATATTAGCATATATCTAAAAATATAAAACTCTCAAAATCTTAGTTCTCCCTGCTGCTTTTGGGCTGTGGTAGCCTTGATTACATCTGATGCCCCAAGGGGAAGCAAAGGGATAGTAGTGAGATGCCTTTGGAAATGCACAGTCCCCATGCGATTCCCCAGATACTAATGATGCCTTATATTGATTCGTATTCCATCTTGCAGGGATCATGTCTGCACTGTCAGGACCAAATTCTGCATTATATATACCAGACCTTGTTCAGAGAAGCTGCAGTACTTCAGAACCTATTGCAACCTGCACAGCACTGCTCTGCTGTGTGCAGGCCATCAGTGCCATTTCTAAACGTGCAGGGACTGTTGCCACTGTTGGCAGTCTGAGGCTCCACACAGCTCTTGTCTTCAAGTGAAGGTCACTTCTGTTAGTGCTTTCCTTTTGTTCTTGCTTCTACAAGTGTTTTGATTCACCCTCAACATGCAATGGGAAAAACTGTTATATCCATGTCTAATCTATGGTGGTTAGTGGTTTTCAATCCTGCGCTCTCCCTACTCTGAAGGGACAGTGGTTTCCCTTCTACACCAGCCAGTTAGGTCCTGAATGGATACAATTAATTATTTCACTAATCTCACTAAGCATTAGATTAACATTCTCTGCATGAGATCACTTCCCAATTATTTAGCTAGTAAGAGCAGCAGCAGAACACCATCTTGCCTGGGGAATGGGAGGCAATCAGCCATTACGCAGCCATTTGAACCTAGATGCTGCATACATGCTCAGCTCCCTAAGGATGGAAATGTAATGACACATTACTGAAATGATAGCTTTTGCTCAAGCAGGCCTTTTATTTTTTCCAGTGGTGGAAAATACTAGTTCAATTGCTAAACTTATTACAACCCATTGCATTCCATCAGAAATTCCAGTCAGCTGTAATATCATATTTTCTTTGACTCAGAGCCAGGAGAATAAAAAATAAACAAGAGGCTGGTCTGTAATTTGTTTCTCCGCCATGGACATCTAAAGTTATGCTTGAATAATTTTTTTTCTGTAGTATGACAAGTTACCTCTGATTCATACCTTGTCGTAACAGGAGGTAAGATGCTAATTATTTACCTAAGCTGTTCCATGTCCCATAGTAATGTACTTAGCAATTTATTATACTTTTTATGCTCTAAAATACCAT
Organism: Agapornis roseicollis; assembly: GCA_002631895.1. Taxonomy (NCBI): domain Eukaryota; kingdom Metazoa; phylum Chordata; class Aves; order Psittaciformes; family Psittacidae; genus Agapornis; species Agapornis roseicollis. The sequence goes on from NDXB01016562.1 coordinate 53,427, forward strand.
CTTCCTGGGACAAGCATTTTAAGTGATATGTAAAGATGTGATAAATCACAAGTCATTACCACAACCTGAATACAAGGACAAAAGGGAAACCATCTCATATCAAAGCAACTTGAAAATGAAATTTTCACTTGGCATTAAGAAATAGGGATATAATTCCACATTCACTGATCAAAGCAGTGGGACAAAGAATGTTTGAACTGTTATTAAGGCAATCATAGCAACTGCTGGTTAAGACCTCTTGCTTAATTGCTGAAATGAGAACGATTTATAAAATGGCCCTGTTCCTAGAGGCACAGGTAAAGGAGAAGAGTTGTTCTGCATGAGAAAACCTCCCATATTTTGTGTTTTATCTGTTCCACCTCAGAGAAACTGATGTGTGTCTTGGTGAAGACTTGTCTCCAATAATGTGATCAGAGCACACAAAATTTAGGACTGACCTCCTGATGTTCTTGGTCTGGTAGCATCCTGGGAAGCCAGGGATACCAGTCAGGTATTTTCTGTATTCATTTTATTACAGATTGATCTTTCAGTGAAGATGGGTGAGTGAGTGTGCATCTGGACCTGTTTCTAAATAAAAACTCCAGCTGTTGTTCCTGTAAAACATCCTAGAATGCCCCTCCACACACACGCATCCACTCCTATCTTACTTGCTTTTGAATTTCAACCCAGCGTGTCTTAACCCCATCTGGCAGCTATGTACCATGCAGCTGCTTGCTCACTCCTCCTTTCCCCCCCGAGTGGGATGGGGAGGAGGATCAGAAATACAGTTGTTAGATCTCTTTATCAGGAATTTTCTTTTCCAAATCCACATTCATCAGGGGACCAGTGACTCCTTTCCCTCCTTGTAAAAAACAGATCTCCAAAGGCAACACATCTGTCCCCTGACAAGGAGTAGTCATGACAAGATGAGAAAGCTTAGACCTGTTTGCCTTCAAACCAGTGTACACTCCTCAAACAGTTAACCTGCAACTGGAATTTATTTCTGATGACAGTGTTATCTAAGAGATAATGCTCTAGTGTGTGACTTGGGAGACCTGGGCTCTGATTCTGGTACCAAGCCACTGTGTGGCATGGGACTTCTCACCTCCCTTCTCTGCCACCTTTAACTCCTTTTGTCCATTGAGAAAGAAATTGTGGTGGAGTTAGGGAGGGATTAAGTTTGTTTGGGAATGTGGTTATCACTGTAACACTAACAGTGTATGAAAATAAAGCATAGAAGATGGGTATAAAGGAAAACAAGATACATAATCTTGTTAAATGCAGTAAAAGACAATGCAATGACTGGACTTTGTTGTAAAACTAACCCAGATTTACTTTGCAGCATTTTGGGATGATTTTCTACAAACTGTGAAATTACTCGTATTTATTTCACTAAAACTTAGATGGGCCTTCACCTTTCCTGTTCACCTCTTGGCTGAAGAACTCAAAGGGTCATAATGTTCTTTCTGTAGTGAAATTTTAACATATAGCACAATGTGTTTGAGGGCTGTGCACTGATTAACCTCAGAAACACTAGTTTTCTGGCTGACTTTTTTCTTTTGAAAAGGTAAAAAAAAATAAAATAATTCAGTTGTGCCTGAAGATCTCAAGTTTGAAGATCAGCATTAGATTGTCATAATCTTTATTTAGCACAGTGTTGTGTTGAGCTATTTGTTTAAAGCTGACACTTCCTGACAGTATTAGGTTACATCTTAAGGAGATACTGTGAGTTGTGTTTGAAGCTGCATCTTGGATTTACTGCAGCTTAGCTGTAAACATCAGCTAAGCAACCTTCATAAATTATGCTAAAGGTATTTCTCAGTTATATAAGAATTATTCTGGTATGTAAAGTAATTTCTGCCATCGGATAACTGTAAACTCTTATAAAGCTAGTGAATGTAAGGCATTTAACATTTCGTATTTTAGAGTCCAGTTTACAGTAGTATGAACACATGCATTGTATTCTGTGTAGCACACGTGTATAATTGACCTTGCTATTAGTGTAGCTGTTATGGCACAATTTGTAAACATGTCAGAAATGGGGAAGTTTTACAGCTGAGATATTGTCCAGTCAGAAAAGGTGGTTCCCCAAATATATGTTATAAATATACTTTACTTTGAGCACTGTGCACATAGTGCTCAGAAGGCATCAATAAGATCAATATTGCAACAAGCAAACACAGATGTTTTTGAATTCAGGAAAACTGCTGGTCTCCCATGTTAAACACATCACTGTAGAGAGACTATGCCTACAGCCTTCCCTTTGTTTTTGAGGTATCCTAGCCTGAGGTATGCAAGTAGGTTTTACAGGGTAAGACCAAATGGAATTAGGCAATTTACTGAGATTAAGCAGGAGGTTGTTAGCCAAAGTCCAGGCTCAAGCCCAGTGGTCAGTCATTCCCCATGGACAATCCTAAACTCCATCATTGTGTGGTTTGAATGAGCAGCTCCATTTCTGTGTGCCATCTCTTCATAATTTCTAGCACTCAGCTGAAGTCCTTTACAGCTAGAAGCACATGTACACACAAACTGTGCACTGCGTTACTCCTTTGTACTGATTTTACTTTTGATCTTTCACTCTCAGGGACTCGTTTCTGATGAAGGGAAATGACAGGAAAGAGCATGCCTTGGGTCAGCTTTTACAGCTGAAGACATAACTGATCAGGTGGCAACATAAGTTCTCTAAATAAAATCCCATATACTCTGTCCCAGAGGAGCAAGCCAGTTTTATGTGGTGCCCTAAGCCTCACAATGGCAGGAGCTCTTCTGCACAGGGCTGGGAAAGACTCCTGATGGGACAAATTGTCCAGTTCTCCATGTCAAATAAGACACTAAGCAAATACAGATACCAGGTAGCTGAACTTTTTGGGCCACCTGGGCATGTGCAAGGAAACCTTTTGCATGCCAAAGACACCTGGTAGTGACAGACATTGAAGGAACTCTGTGATAATCTAACTCTTGCTGTGATGAATCCTGCCTGGCCCTCAATTATTAGGAAGAGCAGAATGAAAATGAGTGGGAGATTGGAGCAATAATAGATTCTCCCATGACACAGTAATGATGGCAGCTTAAAGGGGACTGCTGGCTGCATGGCCAGGAAAAGTAAATATGCCATAAATCATTTGGCTGCAGGAGTCCAGCTCTAGGCATGCTGCTCAGCTTAGGCACTCATCTCACTGTTTACTTTCACTCATAGGAAAGATCCAGTGGAGCTGGCTGTAGTCAGTGCATAAGGAATGCATTATCCTGTCTTCTAAATATTGTGTGCCTTTGGGCCATGCCCTATCCTCAGTCTTTATTCCATCCTTTTCCACTGGGGGCTGTGTGACTCCCCAATACAGGTCTCTCCTCTTTTGCCCCTGTGTACCTTAAAAAATAAGGTCAAACCTCAGTACTCACCTTTTCCCTTGGTACAATAGTATGACAGAGCAGCATGAATCTTTGAGTTACCAGCCCTTTGTGCCATCAAACTACTGCAGGTAGAGCTCTGTAGAGATACTGAACTGGCTGCACCCGCTTCTGCCAAAGAGAATCTCTGCTAAGGGAGAAATGAGATGTATGGATTACCCCTGTGATGCATTTCATAGCTGCCCTTGCACTGAGGGAGTCCACTAATCCCAACTCAATATAGGGATAAGAATTCAGTAATTTACTGTAGAGACACAACATTAAACATTTAATCATTATAAAGAAAGAACTTCCCATTTATAAAGAAAGAGCTTCCCATTTAGTACCTGGTCTCCAGTAGACAAGGCTGAACACATATTGTGCAGACATGTCTGTGCGTGTAAGGTCTTGCGGTGTAAGACATCAATTGGCATGGAAAAAATTGGAGGGAAGTATGGCAGTCAGTTATATTTATAAAGGGCCTGATCCCGAGCCCATTACAGAATCTTCTTCTGCCCATGGCAGGGGCATTGGAACTTGGTGATCTTAAGGTCCTTTCCAACCCTAACTGTTCTATGATTCTATTAACTTCAGCACCAGCTTTGGACCAAAGCCAGGTATATTTGCAGTGGCAGTGAATCTATTATTTTATCTTTCTGTCTGTGACAGCAAACTGTAGGAAGGGGTGGATTCTTACAGTGCAGAATGTACTGAGCTATCACCTGCTTTTGGCAAAAAACCTGGAGTGCAGTTTTCCTATAATAAAAACAATAATAATTCTTCAGTCATAGCTTTATGATTAAGTGATGTTGAGGCAATGCTTTTTTTCTCCTTATCTTAATTTGCATAATTCCCAGGCTGCAATGCAGAAAAACCTTTGGAGCTATTAACTAGATTATAAAAATGTCATGTCAGATTTGAAAACTGTCACTAACATGAGAGTTTTAATTATGAATAAATGAAAAAAAAAATAGAGAGGAGAAGCTGCTTTTCCTGTGGCAATAAGATTTTGCATTATGCACAAACACTAAAGCTTCGAAATGTTCAAAGGCTGAAAAGTAAAAGTGAGATAACAGAATGGATTATTCTGGAAAATAGGCAAAAGTAAAACTGATAAAACATTACTATTCAAATGATATCTTTACAGGAGTCATTACAACAGAATTAATGTTGTTGGAACACAGAGAAAAGCAAGGTTATAAACTGTTCAAGCCAGAGGACTAAAGATTTATTTCAGGAAATGAATCCTAGCACATGTAGCAGCAGATTAGTTACCAGAGATCCAGCCAAGGGTGGCAGGAAATGCAAGGGAGCTGACGCCATAAAGCACACATGCACAACTCAGCAGCAAAGAACATCTTTGTATTTGGCAGCAATAGATTACCTTAGTGCTATGGAGGATCCTCAGATTTCACTGATTCTGCTTATATTCTTCAGTTCATTCCTATGCTCTAATGCGTGTACCTGGCTCTGTTCCTGAATGTTTGTCTTCCTTTAGAGTTAACAAACATCACTAATTTTCCCAAACATGTATCAACTGCATGAGACCATGGGCTGCCTCCAGCCTCCTTTCCCTCAAGAATGTACACAAAGCCAAGATCTATGCAACATGGGCAAGAAAAGTTACATATACCTCTAACTGCATTGTGGATTGATTTATCCAAAACTAAAATGCACTGGAACACTCAGCAGACTTAGGGGTATGCTGTGGAGACAAACAATGTCAGGAAAGTATGTTACATGAAGGAGAAGCCCGTGAATGCTCTACCAGAGGTAACCACACATCAACTCAGATCTGGAAGCAGTTTTAACTCCATTTATGCTAGCTTGACAGTCCAGTGCAAGCACTGCATGTGCATGAGAACCTCACATGCACAACAACCTGTCAAAAGTTTGACGAACATCATGTTGCTCTTCAACACATGGGTTTCCTGGCCTGGATAAGCACTAGCCTAGAGAGTACTGCATCATGCCGTGTTGCACGATGCAGACATACTGCAAGGGACAGCTACAAGCCCTTGCATGCCAGTGAATACCTTTCAGCTGCTTATCCAAAGTGAAGTTTTTTGCTGATACATCTTCACTGTCACTGCTTTTTCTTGATGCTGAGTTAAGCATCTCCTGTGTTGCTGTTTCCATGCTGGTGTGGATAAACCCCTGGTGAACATGCAAGGCTGTTTGGACAACTGCTTAACTCTTGAGTAACACCAATGTTCAGCTGCCCTGATAACCTTTTTGCATCTAAATTAAAATCTGTATTCTTTGTGGAGGCAGAAGATACTTGCCATCGTTGAGATATCCTGAAGATGATTAATTTAAGGCCCCAAAATCAATAAAATCATTACCACCATCTATTCTCCTGACAAAGATTTTTCAACATAAGAGTCTAAAGCATTAGCAACCCCACATTTAGGTAGGAGCCAGAATATCTGCTAAAGTGGTATTTCATGTTTAAATAGACTTAAATTTACCAGACCTAATGGATAACAGTATTTCAAAAAGAGACTTAATCTATTTCATTACGTTTTCTATTACTTTGTTTAATAAATCATCTTCCACTGGAAGCTCAGTCTAAGATGAATTTAACAGACTTTATAAATGATGGGTCGATATCAACTTTGTCATAAATTCGTTTTTGCTTTGGATACAGGCCCAGTGGGTACTTTTGTATTGCCTTCTTGCAAATGATCCATAATTCATAATTAACTTCGACTTAAAAATGTGACAACACATTTTATTTTGTCAAGCGTGGGATTTTTCCCTTTAATTTTTTAGTGAAGAAAAATTAATAGTACTTTAATTACAGGTTTAGATAATGCTAATTTCAATTTAATTTTTTGTATTGCATGGGGTAGTTTGAAATTCATCTAGCAGCAAGAAGAGCTGTATTAAAATATACACTGGCACAAACAGTGCATGGAGGAATGATGGTTGTCAATGGCTCAGGGAGCTGCTGGGAGAATTCATGTTCCTTAATGCAGACAAAAATATTTGATTCAGTTCTCTTATTACTCATGTATTAGCTTTTGCAGATATTTATAGAACTCACAGTCAAACTGCTGCTGTTTTTACTAAGCTCAAAACTGAAATGAAAACAGTGAAGGGAAACAAACAAAGAAAAGCAGTAATACAGTAGGTGCAGAAGAGCAAAGCTGGAATCTGTAATCACCCTGCTGCTTGTTGCTGCATTGTTCTATTGTGCAATAATTTCCCCATATATCAGATTGGAAATAAAATGAGAGTGTTCTCATTCACATTCAGAAGGCAGGATTCTTGCTGAAAAATCTCTAAGCATGGCAGTTCAGATCATCTGTGCTTCTGGCTCCTCATAGCTTCAGTGTTCAGCATTCCTCTTTCTAGCTTGTTCTGCTTTACCAGTCAGCACATACAAATGTAGTTTTGAACCAACCCACCTGTGACTTGATTTCTCATTGTCCTGAGTATGGAAAAAACCTTTGCTGATGAAGGGTTTTATGAGCTCTTTGATCATCTTCTGAGGGTGGCAGCCAGGAGCACCTATAAGCACGGATATAAGAGAATCCATATTACATTGTCTCACTTCTTTCTGGTCTCCTTTGTTTTAAAAGCAGAATTGTATCGCTTTTCATCTCTGCAGGTATTCCACCTGAAATGAGAATATGGTGAAGTTTCCTTACCTTCGTTATCCTATTTGGCCACACTTACCAGATCACAACCTGAAAAAGACTCTGTGGAGGTCTTTTGGAGAAGGAGATTGATGAATTGCAGAGGAAAGAATCAGGCAGCTTTAGAGAGGATGGAACTGTTGTGTGTTTTTGCCTTCAGCATTGATGTGGTTTGAGTCTTTTTCACAGTTTTCCCCTACCTGATCACTAATGCTGTTTGGAAAGAGCTCTCTTTTCTTTCCCATTAATCATCTCTGGTACATCACTGGCATTTTTATTTTTTAACCTGTGTTCAAGGTCAGCCTTATCCTGTGACAGAAAAGCATGCACTATGTCTTTCAGTCATAGATCTGAAAATGTGTGGGAGACGTACAGCTTTGATTTCTTAATCTGTTTTATGCAAGAAATGTTCTATTGCAGCTTAATACACTGTCTGATAAATGCATCACACAAGCACATCATCAGTCACTTTCTACCTTTTTTCCCAAATTTCTTTTTCTGGTAGGTAAAAGAGGGATGACTTGGCTGAAGTCAAAGTTGATGGTGTCAGTTAGCTCCTGGGCCCTCTATGAGAGAATAGAGAGCTTGCTGGGACCGTGATGAATTCTTCAGGAGCTTTCAGATGCTGCTTGGTTTTTCCTGTTAGAACTGGATATGGAAACACCTGGCAGCAACTGTACATGCTCAAAGTTTGTATTATCTACTGGTTAGAACAGCTTTTAATCCCCAGGGAGAATTACCCCCAAAATGCTGGACTTTAAAACCATACTCTTACTCAGCTGCAAGTTATGAAAATGTCTCATGTTGGCCAGTGATCATTCCAGTCTTTGATGCTATATATTTCTGTTGTAGTCAAACATCATGAAAAATGGTATCTTTCTCAGCAAACAAATAATACAAAACCAGCTTTAAGAATAGACATAATGGGTGCCTATTTAACTTATAAGGAAGTCAAGGACAGAGAAAGAAAAAGGAAATACATCCCAAAAGGTGCAACATTCCTTGTTGGAAGCCGTATTTGTTTCCTGTTGGAGTTGGTGACAATGATGAATTTCCTTCTTGTAGCAGCTTCCTGGGAAATCAGGAAGTAAGCGGGGACAGGGGACAAGAGTCAACCTTCATTCCCAAAAGACTAGGAAAACATCAGGACTGGATAAATGAGCAAAAAAAAAAAATTGGCTGTGCTGTATTGTTCAGAGTCCTATGATTGGGCTAAGATTAATTGTTAGGCTGAGCATGATAGCCAGGTCTATATCCATTAGAGGTTGCACTTTTCAGTTTAACTGGCCAAATTAGGCTCCCGATGCCGAGATGTAGCTGGCCCTTTACAGTGAGATTCGTCATGGAGACTTTCCTATACAGATGGGCAAGCCATGTCAATTGCTAGTCTTCACAGCCCTCTGAGATAGTAAAGGGTGTTTTCAGAAACGGGTGTTTCCAAATTCCCCAGGGAGATTCAGGGAAATGTGCTTCTCATTCCAGAGGCCTCGGAACAGAGCTTCACAACTGAGTTACTAAACCCTTTTCAGTTTCAGAAGAATGTTTAGTTCAGATTCTTGGACAAAACCTCTGATGTCTTGTTTTGTATACCTGTCACATTTCAGACTCACTTTGAACGTCATATTTAAAAAGGAGCTTCATGTAGATTTGGGCCTGCTGCCATTTTCCAGGCAGAATTCACAATGTTTCAAGAGGAAGACCCAGTGGAAAGCCACCAGACAGAGTGTCTGGTCTTTAATAAGTGACAGAAAAGCTTTCTTTTTTGCTTTGTAGAAAAGCCAGACAAAATTCCACAGCTAAAAAGTGAAAATGCTCTGCATGATAACATAAACAATTGATTTTGCCAACTTCTCAGCAGTTGGAATGGTGAGAAACATTTTATTGACAAGTGCTGTAAGCTTCTTTTGAGAACTTTGCCATTTAATATCTTCTAAGACAGAAAAGTAGAAGGAAGGGAGGGAGGAGATGTGGCAGGCTGACACAAGTGCTGACCCTGTCCTAAGGTAATTCTAATGCAGTGAAGCTTTAGAGCCTTTCTCTTTCATTAATGTAAATCAAAATCTACCAAATGAATTCAACTCTGCTTCTCGATTTGGTTATTCTTTACCTGAATAAGCAGAGAAAAGTGATCAAATTTATCACTGATTTTTAGGTACACAGCTTTCCTTGTGCATAATTTTTCACTAACCAAGCTTACTTGGCTCTTACTATTAGAGAAATAAAAAGGAACTAAAAACCAAAGAACTAAAAAGATAAAAAGAATGGCTGGCAAGTTGCTGGAGGGAGCTAGCAGCTGCAGATATGCTACTGCTCATTTGGATTTTTGTGTCCCTTTTCTGCAACCGTCTGTTGTTCATACTGTTTCAAGCTAACTCCTGTCCTCCTGGATTCCACTGTCTTTAATAGAAGCAATAATAAGCCTTTGTTCACAGTTGTCTCTTATATCTTGAGAGAACAATACTGTAAGGGAAAATCTATGTGTTTCTAAAGTACAAGAATGGGTACTTTAGGCAAGTTGATACCTTCAGCTTCTATCTGTAAAATTGGGGCATTAATTCCTTTTCTCCTTTCCTTGTCTGTTTAGATAGTAGACTCATGAGAATGTAGTTGTCTGTTATTTTACTCCTGGAAAATGAGACTCTAATCTTGGTTGGGCCTTAACATGCTATGATAATATAAAGAAAATTGTCTTATCATGGTTATGTCAGTAGTGCCTATTATCCTTGGCAAGGGACCTTCAGAAGTGCACTGCTTTCAACTTGAGTCTGCTCAAACCAAACTAATGAATTTTACCAGCAATTTTAATGGGCTACATATGACTTCAATGGGAGGCAAATTAGGCCACCTTGAAACACATTTAGAAATCCCAGTAATGAGTTACCACATAAACCTTCTTCTGAGGTACCAAACTGGACTTTACATTTTTTGTGTTTTACGTGTGCAAACACTGCCCAGAGGTGACTTTCACTGTATTCTAGTATTGCAAATCCATTATGAATATAGGCAGTAGCATGTGAAGAATACAGCCTATATTTCAGCTGAATAGGGTCTTTCAGAGTTGATGGGCATCAGATTTGAGTAACACCTGTAGGATTTGGTTCCAGTGTTTGTATTGTTATTAATTTGCTGTCGTGTGCAGTAAGCAATTTTTCATCTCCAGAGTTCTGTGACGTCTTGCCATGTCAGCAGAGACAGGATTGATTCAGGAAAGGACATTTCAGTTATTTTCTCTCGGTCTGTACAGCTCAGTAATCCGGCATTTCTGACATGAGTGAAGGATAAGAGAAAATGAGAAAGTCTACACTTCTATTCACAATATACTATAACAGAAAATGGCAGGTAAATTGACATACATTAAATTTCACAGTTAATCGTATTTCTGGTTCTGTGCTCAGTTGTAAAGAGAAAAAACAATGGAGGATAAGGGTGAGACATATATCAAATACACTGGCATATTGTACATACTGGGATAGGTCCCACACATTTACCTTTGTGATACAGGAAGTATAGAAGGGAAGGGTAGATGATAGTACAGTACAATTTCCCAGTGGGCAGACTGGATTCTTCACTCTGTAGTTTTTGCTTCCTGGATTCGTAGGTGTGAGATTAGCCTGGAGGTCTCACTGTAGTATTAGTTTTGGCCTGAACTTTACACTGTATGATAGAAGTCGAGTTTAGTTACTGGGAGAAATGGGAAAAGCACATTTACCTTGTTCTGTTGTTGACCTTGTGAGCAACCTAGAGCAGGTCATTTTATCTACCTTATGCCTTGTTTGTGCTCTCCTTTCCCTTTGCAACACAAATGCTTAATAGCTGTACTACACCTCCACTGTAAAGTTTGAAATAATGCTGCATAGCTCAATTTATGCTCCCCAGCTTAATGCTGGAGTATTAAGGACTTGGGAGATAAATGGTTTCCTTGGGAAAATAGTTACATATTGTGATATGTATGGTTAAACCCAGTGTCATAGTAATTACTTAGGCATTGGCATTATGTTCACCAGAATTAATTTTTTTTCCCTCTGGTATTAAGAATGGAAAACATTTTGACTTATAGCTTAAAGTAGATTTAACTGTTATGATAGTACTGGGTATCAAAAGTGAACGATAATGCAATATTCCATCTTTGAAATATTTATGGGCACCTTGAATTTCTGAGTTTCTGTCTTTAGTGCCTTAATCATTCAGTGGGGTGATGTGATCTATTCAAAGATTGGCTTCAAATCTAGGCTGACAGCGGTATTTTCTAACTAAGGAAATAATGCCCAAGTACTCTTAAGCACAATACTTCATATTTAGACTGGGAGCATACAGGTATAAGAAAAACGAAACAGAACATGGAATGTAAGCTCATCTGAAAACAGGTTATGTGAGAGGCACTCTTTCCCAAGCGTTAGGTCACATGAAAAGGAAGTCTTTATCCTGAAGGAAGACTGTGATGTTGGGATAAGGCAGTTTTTCAGGATCTGCTATCAGATCCTACCCTAAATAATTCTTACCAGGATGGAATGTGAATGACAGTACCTACACAGACTGGCACAGGGCAAGTGTTTTCAGAGGAGATTAAAGAACGCTCAGTGCAAAGACTTCTCTAAAAACCTTAGCCTGAGTAGCATTCATCCATAACCCATGCTATCAGTGTCTGTGGTCTGAAAAGAACAGACTGATGTTTCAGAGGGGATTTCTTATCAGTGCTATTATCTCCTGACATTTGGGGAAACAGGATACATTTGCTAAGCAGGTCATGTATTTAAGAGATGGTTTCTTTTGTAGTCATGAAACATCTGCCTAAGCACATATGTCCTTTAGCCAGAGGCAGGAGGAGGGTTTACAATTCTAGTTGTGAGCATAAATATAACTCTAAGTAGCATCTGGACCAGGATGCCAAATTTTAAATAGTGAATTGCAAGCATTTAGGGGAAAGGCAGCTTGACTAATGCTCACCAATTTCAGATGAAACTCATAAGGAAAAACAAGATGAGAGAGAGACTGTGGAGTGATTCTGGATTTCAGAATAGTTGTTGAGAGCACAGAATCTGGCAACCAAATTCCGGCCATCACTGAAATCAAAGCAGAATTAAAATTTGCTTAAAATGAATTCCTGTACCTAGCTTCATCTTCTTCCCACATCAGTGTAACTTACTTGTGCTCAAGGTACTGTCTTCCAAACAGAGCACACAGCAGTGAAAGAAAACTGAAGAAAATGGCTCATCTCTTTTTCTCAAAATCACAAACCCTGGTTTTCAGAAAAAGAAGACAAAAGTGACAGCTTTAGGGGAGATCAAATGAAGCCAATTTGAGATAAATAAAAGAAAAAAAAAAAGAAAAGTCATAATGAGCACATTTGACTTCTTTTCCAGAATAAGGATAGATGGATTTAAGGGAAAATGTTTTTCTGTTTGATCTTTGTATGTGAATATAAGTATTGCAGAAAAGCAGCAGTACCCATACATCATGGTGATGGCAGCATCTGGATAGATAAAAGTAAGAAAACTCCCTGCATATGAGTGTGTCTCCAGTAATATCAGACAAAAGCCTCCAATTAACTGCAAAGGGAGGGAGGGAAAAGATGCCACCTCAAATAATTCTTTTAAGGATGAAAACATACAAATAGTGCCATTAAAAGAAAGGTATCTACTACCTGCCCACAGCTTCATCATCTTCTTACATGAAGATGGACTTAAAAAAATCTGACTGGAGATGTAAGATGTCTTTAAGGAACTTAGTAATGCTGAGATGCTTATGTTTAAGCATGAGTAATTTCACTAAAATTGTTGGTACTAATCATCTGCTTTAGATTTAACATGTGCTTTAGCTCTGTGCACACTGGTGTCATAAATTGCAGTGCTGCAAGGCACAAGCACAGCAATTACTCCCTTAGTTTAAGGAAGACTGTCCCCTGTGAGCCCATTATTACTTTACTGTTGATGAACATGAAGTTCAATAGAAAATCTGTTACTAGATTCAGTCAACTAAATAAACCTGTATCAGCTTTCACTGCAGAACTTTCTGCAGCCTTAAAATATTGTGTAAAACAGCATGGTTTAAACTAGGTGAGAGGCAATGAAATCTCAAAGATTTCACATGAGGTTAAAAACCTTAGAACTCATTGCTCTGAAGGACCATGAATAAGATTGCCTTTGAGCAGCTCTTCCTAAATTGTGGGTTATATCCTCTTCCAGCTACAAATCCCTGTGTTGAATGTGAAGTAAATAAAATGTTTATTAACATGCCAATATACCACTCTGGTATTTTCTCTGAGCATTTGAAAAACCTGTAGAGAACTTTCTAAAATCTCATTATATTAAAGAAAAAACGATTTTAGTTGCAGGATGAGAATAATATGGATGAGTGAGCATCAGTAAACAAGCTTTGTTTAAACTGATACCTTGGAAAACCTGTTTCTAAAACCAATTAGTGATGAATTGCTTTTAGCACTTGGGAAGGTCATTAAACTGTATTAGCAAGTGCAAAGAAAATTCACAGCTCAAAGATGGGGATGGAAATCTGTGAAGTTTTTTTCCAGCCAAGGGAGCAAACTGGGCAAGGCAAATTGTCCTGAACCAGCTTGGGTTCTGGAAACAAGCAGCATCTTTGCATTTGGTGCGTATAGCAAGGAAGTTCAAAGGGTTCATAAGCCAGCAAAGCCTTTCAAATCCTCCAACAGCTCTTAAGCATCACATTCATCTTAAAAATATTCCAGGATTCCAAACTGACCAAAAATTGAGGTCAGTATTTTTTGTGCCACTCTAGCAGTTCAAAGACTACCCATTTGTACGCTTTGTAAATGCTGCTCTAGCAAACTGTTTCCTCACTACCTTGCCACTGTTAAGCCAGAGAGGAGAAAAATGATATAATAGATCTACTGTCAAAATTGTATTTGAGGCAATCAATCTGTACAATGACCTACGGAGTGTTCATAGGGAACTTCAGACTATGGCATTTGCTGGGTTTGGATACTAACACACAATTCACAGAATTCAAAATTGAAGCAAAGAGCTAGTTGGATTTGTTTATGCTTTTAAATCATGTTCAGATTTGGCTGTACATTGTGATTGTCTGAAGGAAGCTGTGCTCTCTGGACACAAGATCTGTCAGATGCAGAAGCCACATTTCACTAAAGTGGGCTGTGAATTAACAATGTGAATTTCAGAGTCTAAAATACTACCCCAAGTTAAGAGGACAGCTATGGTTAAAACAGGGGTTGAGAACACAGCTTGAGTTTGGGCCTCGAGCTTCAGTTTTGTCTTTGCTCAGATTCCATCTGTTATGTCACTATCAATGTGAAGAGGTACAGGAACTTCATCTCCTCATGGATCTTACCATGGCAGTGATACCTTTTAGCACCCTGTTTTTTCAGTCTAACACTGTAAATCATTTCCCCAGTGAAACAGGTCATCATTTAATCTTCTATAAAGTGCTATGAAAATACAGGTAGTCCAGGCTGCCCTAGGAGAGTTGTCTCACATTGCTGTTGAGAAAGGTAGAAGAATTTTACCTGAAGAACCTAGTACTTTTGAGTCTTAGTATCACTACAGATCACATAATGAAGACTTACCTGAAATACAGAAAAAAGCACAAACGAGACCAGAGGCTTTACTCAACCAGGATTTTAATGAGTGTTTCCTGTATGTCAGTTTCTGATGGAGAGGAGAAAAAATAAGCTATTTTTTGTAAAAACAAATAAGCAATGCAGATGTTCTTCTAATCATCTTGATGTTCAAGTCAGAAAAACCCAGATTAATAAGCCTGTGATTACTGCAAACCATCCTCTATTTTTCTTCTGCATGGTGATAGGCAAATGCTACTCCATATAAAATCTAGAAGATTTCACATCTAACTTCAGTAGGATTTGGTTTCAGTAATCATTGAGTTTCATTTAAAAGTAATCAGTTATTTGAAAGAAATTGAGGCAGAGGAGAGGCAAAAATAGAAGATAAGGTAGTTAGCTACAAGGCCATATCTCTATCTAAATTTATGTTTCCTACTAGTCAAATAATTATGATGTCAAAGGGTTTTTTTAACCAGACCATACATCAGAGCAGTGTATGTAAAAAAGCTCTCATTACTTTTAATGTTTTACTTAAATTCGCAAAGAGAGAGAAGTAACATTTTCTCAAATCTCCCCAGAGTATGTAAACAACTTGATGTCGAATTCTGTTTGTACCTTTGACACTTCTCTTAAAAGAGCCAAATTGGACAGTTTTTCCTTAGGTAAAACACCCATCTAAATCACTGCATGGGTGGCACAGGGACAGGAGAAGGAATGAAACTGAGACCCTCTGGGCTACAGAATATATGAATTCCTTTTAATGAGATTTTGATTACCAGCAGTAGTGCCTTGGAGCAAAAACTACAGCAATAATCTCTAATGTATTATTTTGGAGGAGAAATTTAAACATTATAATGTTAATCCAATGAATGTCCATTTTGGCTAGCTAATGATGAAACACGGTATAGTAAGTACATAGTGCTAACCAACTAATATGAGGAAAGATGTCTTTTATGGGATTATGTAAAAAGAGATCGGTTTCATCAAGAATGCAGTTACTCATTTGGAAACCTTCCCATTTACTGAGTCTCAGGAATCATGGGGGATCAGAACCAGATATAATGAGATCATTTCCCCCAAGTAAAAATGCAATATGTGATTAGCCATTATTGACTATTAAATAAAATGAAAAGGAGTTCAGTCCCACATCCATCTCACACAGAAGTCTGGCTATAGAATGAGGCCTGTAAACATAATTTATTTGATTGGAAAATCCCTGTTCTTTCATCACAGACATATTTTAAAGAGGAGATGGTGGTGTTAGACATTACCAGTAGCTTTTTCTGAGAGGAATGCAGAAATTCCAAAAACAAACCACAAAATGAATGAATTCGCTCCTCAGTTTTCAGTATCAGTTCAAAATTCACAAGAAGGTTATCAAACCATTTGTGTTAGCTGGAGTATAAAAAAGCCTGAGCTGTCTTTCATAGACTTTTAATGTTACATTTTCTGTAACGCTGAAAGCTGGTGATTTGGAACGTTCTGGTCTGAGTTTGTTTACATGAGCAGAATCAAAACCAACACCGCAGTCCTGGGTTGTGAAGTTGTGTGATGAAAAACTCTGGAGAGACCAAAGGAGTGCAGACCTGTACGAGCAGACCTCTTTGTGGGTTTTGCCTGGCCTAAAGCTCCAAACTCAAATCTAAGAGGTCCCGATAAAAACATCAAAGTTATAGTCAAAACATCCAATGGTAGCAGCATCCTCTGACAAGGAGTGTCTGTACTCCTTGAATGTAATGACTTTATTTTGCTCATTTGCCTGTTTCTTCATCCTATTCCCCCCCATCAGCAAGACCAGTAACAAATCCTACTGATCTTACACTTCCCAACGGCCTAGGAGTTATGATACTGCGCTGAGTAGTGGGGGAATTTTGAATGCACCAATCAGAGGGCATTTTAGCCCCCATCCTGAGCCGGATTGGCCGAGCCTGGCCAGGGCAGGTGAGGGTTTGTTGTTAGGGGTGGGGCTTGTTGCCTACCTCAGGAGCTTTGCCTTAGCAGCAGGCTCTGGGTGAGCTTGGGTCTGTGTTTGTGGTTTTCTGTCCCTTAAGGTGTGCAAAGGTTTAATCCTGCTTGGCTGCTGGCACTGTACTCTGGGAGCCGCCATTTGCTGCAGGACCTGGAGTCAAGGATAAGGTCTGTGGCTGATGATGGGGTGCTGGGTTTGGGTCTCTGTACCCCATGGGACTGAACACCAGTTACAGTAGGAGGGACCCAATAATTCCTCATGATCATCTGAGCTTTGCTATATTGGGCAGCATATTGTTGGTGGGGAACCCTCACTTAAATAGCATAAAGGAATGCTGGGGAAGAGTGCTCACCACACTCACTTCTCAAGGTCCCTGCTGCTGTCCCCTAGAAGGTAAGTTTTGATGAGGTTGTAGGCTTTCATTTCTGAATACAATGGGTATCTTTATTTCTGATTGTCTGGGCATTGCTCTTAAGGCTGTAGAAACCATTTTACATCCCTTTATTTTGACCTCTCTTAACCTATTTGCTACTAACCTTTTAGCAGATGCAGTTGGCTTTAGCTGGAGAACCCTTAATTGCTATGGGTCACACCTGCCAAAAATCAAAGGCAAAACCAGTAACCAGCCAGGTGCAGGGATTGGGAGAGGTGCAGAAATCAGAGGTGTAATTAAACTCATGTGCTCTGTTGCCAGGTGTTTTCTTAATGCTTGGGGCCTACAGACTGGGTGTGGGTTAGGAGGTAGTGGTTTAGTGTGCTGGGTGTGAGAATGGGAACTGTGTCCTGAAGTGGACTACCTGCTTTTTGTTCTGTTCATGATCTAGGCTTCCATGAGCTCCAGAGGTGAAACTGTTGATAGGTTGTACATGGGATGGCACACTTATTGGCAATGTCAGCTGATGTTTTTATAATATGATTAAATAGCAATTACTGTCTTTCCTTCCTTCCTCCTCTGTCTTCCTACAGAGTTATGAAAAGAGTACATTGAGATCTATTCTTGGTGGAACTGTGCAATTGCACTTCTTTTTTTTTTAATTATTATTTTAGTAGACACTTTTTTTGCATAAATCCAAGATAAGAAACCTGGCAGCATGTATTTAAGGCACTTGGAATCTGACTCGTTTTCCTGGGTTAATGACAGTGCATTAGTAGTGACTGAAATAAATACAGGTTTTTAATGTTCCTTATCCTGTACAAAAATAAAAGCTAATAATGTTTGAAAAATTGAATATTCATATACATTAGACTACAGCCTTTTGGATGTTGTTCTTGCTGTAAAATTAGTTTATTTGGGTTAACTTCATGTAAAATCAATCTTGTCTTCAAAGTCCCAAGGTATTTTGTGTCTTTAGATTACAAAGTTAAGGGTATTTGTGGTGGCCAGACTGACTTGCTTGCTTACCTTTTTCCTTACACGAAGGGTATTTGTGGTGGCCAGACTGACTTGCTTGCTTACCTTTTTCCTTACACAAACATTTACATAGATCCAGTATGTTCTCACATGTATAGTTCTGCTTTTACTGTAATTTATTCCTGTAAATTACTTCCTATTAGAAACAAGGGAAGTTGAGATTACTTGTCTTGGCACCGTGACAGAAATGGAGTCTTCTACACTGGTTGTATCGGTGAAATAAATATAAAGCAGGATTGTGTGACATATGAAGAGAAATTAAGCTCATTTAGCATCAAGACATTGAAAACAAATCCAGCTGTATTACTTTTCCAAGAGTTAAATTCATCCTGTTTTTCTTCTCTGCTGTTAGCTTCTCTGGAGGCAAGACAGTTTATGCCAGCTGTTGGTGTGTGTGTCCAGGTTTACCTCTTCACACAGAATTCCCTTGGCTTTCATTTACGTTATGCAGTTCTTTAATTGAATAACCAAAAATTTATCAGATAGAGTGTTTCCTTCTGCTGCATCATGTTTACACTGAAAACTGTGGCACTGTACTTAGTACCTAGTATTTGCTCTGTCCTTCATATAAGATATAAAATGAAAGAGAAAAGGTTTTTATAGTGTCCTTTAAAGACTGACCAAAGCCACCTTTTTCAAATGGGTCATCTCCCACACTGATACCTAGTTGAAGTAAAGCCACATTTGTTTTGTGGCTATGCAGCTGGAAGATCTCACTGAGAACAAAGGGATGTTGCCAGAGAAGAACTTAAGGCCTTGAAAATCTGGTTATCATCTTACTCATCTCTAGCATATCTTTGTTAGGACTAAAAAAAATCCTCAAATGTAATGACTTCTCCAGAGAAGTGTTTTGTTTTTCCTTCAGCTCACTCAAGAGTTTGATGATAAAAGTTTATTTTCTGATCTGGATCTTACTGGGATGTTGATAGGTAGAAAGAAATGCATTTCAGGTTCAGTTTCTGAAGGAAAAATGACTATGCCATGACTCTGATATATGGTTCTGTCCTATATAGTTTTAGTGAGCATGGGGATTGTTATTATTTTGTTTTCTTATGCCCTTGTTTTGTGTCCAAAAGGTTTTTTGTAGTGTCCGTCTTTCAGAGTGTTGAAACATTTTGTTCTGTGTATATTTTGAGCTTAACAAGGAAAACTTACAAACCATTGACTGATTATATTATTAACTATTTCTGATTTTTCAGCTCTACATAAATTATTATCATTGTGTACCAGCGGAGTCAAAGTGCTTTAATACATCAGTTAATTTTTTGACAGCATGGATTAGTGGGAATGTCAGTAGAATGACAGTCAAGCAGAATAATTCTTATGGCTGTCATGATACTTCTAATCAGGGTTAGCAGAAATAAATATAATGTAGATTGTTCAATCAGACAAAAGTAATGTTAATCCAGCATTAAGATTTCTCACTGTTTAATACCAGTCAAACACTATAGGTAACATGGTGTCTTATTACAGCTGTGACAAATACATTTGTTTGCTCTGTTAGAATTTACCAAATTGGCAGATGCTAGTGGAGGAAAAAACTTACAGCTTAGGCATACGTGCTGCAATGGCATTGTCTGTAGAGGTGCTGGGAGGAACAGAATGAAAATGGAAATTATTGTAGCCTTGTGGCAACTGAATTTCAGGGTGAAAAATACTGGTTTAGATTTTTCTTAAAACCTGCGCTCAGGAGATTTAAATTCCTTTCTTAGCTGAGGCTTTGATTTGAGAATTTTGACTTCTTTGATTTCTTGCCTTTTTATGATTAAAAAAAAAAAAAAAAAA